>PVKS010006026.1:0-81056 GCA_004027875.1 Aplodontia rufa
AGAGATCTAAGGGTCGATTGTCTCCACTCATCTGTGGAGGTGGGGACTAGACCCTGGACAATGAGAAAGTTGGTTTAGAAACATGAGTTAAATTCAGATAAGATGTAATGCTTTACAATCTAATACTATTTTTAGAGTTATAATGGGAAGGGGAAGGGAGGGATAAGGGAGGGTAATTGGGGGGGGGCACTCCTGGGGACAGTTGCAATATCCAGAATATATACACATCTTATACACATTTTATGTTATTTTGTTAAAATCTTGTAAGGTTGCTCAAAAATAAAAAAATTAAAAAAAAAAGAAAGAGAGTCAAAGGATCTGGAGAGAATAGAAGGAGTAAGGTAGGGTGGTGCAGGAGGTGGATATTGACCAAATTGTATTGCTGTATTGTGTGCACCTATGAATATGTGACAAAAAAATCCCATCATTATGTGCAACTATAATCCACCAATAAAAAATAATAATGGAAAAAAAGAAAAAATAAAGAGAGTGGCAGAGAGGGAGGATATTATAAAAGTACAATAATATATGCTTGTATGGAAATATCACAGTGAAGCCCATTAATTTGTGTAACTAATGTGCATGAATAATTATAATTAAAAATATCTATCTCAAGAGATACAAAGAGAGAGGGGGAGGTAGGGAGGGCAGGAAGCAGAGAGACAGGGAGACAGAAAGAAGTTCAGAGGTGGGGACAGCAAAAATTAAAAGCATTCTAAGAACATATTTTGACAAGGTTTGGGACAGTGGTACAGAGAATAAATAGAGAATTTTGCTATAAGTTCAGGGACAGTATTTGATTTGATGTAATATTATAAACATATCTTTTGATTGTTAAAAATGGGAAGGAAGAGAAGAAACATTAAGACTTCAAAACTAACAAAAGAGATTAAAATATTCAGGAAAAAAATAAGAAAAGGAAAAAGAGGAAACAATGAAGTAAAATAAACAAATTAAAATGGAAGGAATTAAAAACAAATGCATCAGTTATTCCTCCAAATATGGATTGAATTTCTCCTATTAAAACTGCATTTTGTCAGCTCAGAGATTCCCTTGACTCCTTTGACTAGAGTGTGTAAAAGAAGCAATTAAGGGAAATAATGCTCTCTTCTCTCTATAGGCTATTAGTGTGGGCAGAGGAGTCAATCTGGTCATTAGTTTGGGGTTTTGTCATTGCTGTCATTATCAACAGTGTACCAGGACTTCAAATTCTTCTAACAATGATTGCTTTTCTTTGGCTTAGCAGGGGTATTAGGTGCCAGAGATTTTTCTGTTTTCTTATTCTTCTCTCTGCTTTCAACAGACCCCATTCATCTTCCCCACAGAGGAGTCCTCCTTGTGATTCTTGTAATAGTAGGCTCTTAGAGATTTCAGTTCTCCTGGTATTGCCTTAGACTCAGGTAGGTTGTTTTCTCCCAGGCCATAGAGGTATGACTATCTCAGCATTCCAACACATCCTCAGGGGGCAGCCAAACTTTGTCGTATTTCTGTATTTCTTCATGAAGTACTGGGCCTAAGAGAGGTTCTTGCTCCTTCAGCTGTCGTAGATTCTTGCTTGTATCCTTGAAGCAGCCTGAACACCTCCCTTTCCCAAGGGGCAGATGGTTATGGTTCCTCACCCCTATCTGCGGCAAGTGAACTTTTGTCTAGAACTGTCCAGTACAGATTTTGTTTATCACTAGTACGAGGCTCCTGGTAGGGGATGGAAGATTTTCTTCCCTCCTCCTCAAGGACAGAAGGATTTTATTTCTACCTCTTTATCAGCACCAGTCTATTTTTGCCTAGAACAGTGGGTGAGAGAGTTTGCTACTCCTCTTTCTCCAGAGGCAACTTCTACCACAAGAGGATTGCCTTGGCATTAGAGGCAGAAGGCTTTCCTGTTTTGCCCCCAAAAGCTTATGAATTTGCTTTGTATACATTAGAGAAGGGGACTTTTTCAGGTTTCTTGCAATGTCCCTGTTGACCACCTGACCAAGGCCCATGGGACAAAACATGTAAGTAAACTCAGACTCCTTTTATATCCAAGTCTCCTAAATGGATTCTGAAGAGATTCTAAATTATCCAAATAGCTTTAAGAATTCATTAAAAAGGTTAAATTTTTGTTATGTCTGTTTTCACCCATTTGTGTCATAACCACCTCTTTCCCTAATGGTCTGCCAAAGTGAATTTAGTATGTTCACATCCCCTTGAAGAGCTTATCGCTCTTTGAAATTCAGTTCACCCAGTTGCTCATGGTCTCAGATCTGTGATGGGCCCAAGAGAAGTTATAATTTTGGAAGGTATCTGGCTTTTGTCATTGTTAAGGTGGGGGTGACTTTCTACATCTTGAGTAGAAGCAAAACTCTCTCACTGACTTCTTTAAGAAGAAGAAAACCATCAAACTCCATTTTATGGCAATTTAACAAGATCCTGCTTCAAAATAAAAATAAAAAGAGCTGGTGGTGTAACTCACTGGTGGAGTGACCCTGGGTTCAATCCCCAGTACTACCAAAGCAGATGATTTACTCTAGGAAGGAAAGAATGTTCTGATACCCAAAATATAACGTAATCAATGAATTAAAGGAGACATCCTGATGAAAATATAAGTAAACTTTTAAAAGAATTTGATGAAATTTCACTGTTATTTCTAATCTTAAAATTCGAAATTAAAAAAAAAAACTAGTGAGATGTAAACTAGGTTGATTTCACAGAAACAACAATCATACTAAGCAGTGCGACTCTATTTTCTAAAATTAGGAACCAGATAAGGAATCCTCCCATTACTATTATTTTCACACCTGTAACACTTTCCAGGTCCTTCAGTATTTTATTTTTATTGTTTGCATTTAAAAGTATTTGACACACCGTGTATTTCCCTTATTTTTCTGTCTTCTTGCCTGCGTATGTCATCCAGAATGAAAGTTCCATGACAGAGGATTTTGTCTCTTTTGCTCTCTGCTATATCTACTGAGCTTTGAATACTGCCTGGCATAAGAATTAAGGAAGCAGAAGAATTTAACAATTAAGTAAATTATTCTACATTTACCTTTGAGGTAGTAACTATTATAATAAATAAGATAAGAAAATTGGGTTAAAAAAGAGACAAAATTATTTGTTTGGATGATTGTATAGCTCAGGAAAACTGAAAGTAAATAAATCTACTAGAATTAATGAGTAATTTAGCAAGGATTTGGATTCTTTCTCCCAGGAAATTGAATTGTAGGGGAATTTAAATCTCTATAGTGGTATATACAAGTGGAGTTGAGCCACTGTTAATAGTGCCCTAAAAAGTTGTTCATGGGCCCTTTCTCCTGAGAACCTTGGAGCTCTTCTCATTCATGTTTCTTAATTGTATGATTTTAGCAATGAATTTTTTTTCAGCTTAATTTAATCAAATTTATTTTCAGTCACATGGTATCAACATATCCTACCCGGTAGAAAAGTAAAAAATGGTTTTTATACTTTACTTTAAATACTAAAAATATAAATTAATCTCTGTCAAACCTACTATATATATGTATATGTATATATGTGTAAAACATTGGATATGACTATATATATATATACATAAAAGTAAAGCATTAGATATAAAAAGAGCATCATGAGAAAACAGCACACATATTAGTATATAATTGACTCTAATTATTAGAGAAACAGATGTTCTAGTTAATTTAATTTTCTTATAAGTTGATAAATAAAAAGAAGCTCCCCAAACTTGAGTAAATCTTTATGAAATCTTTTTAAATTTTATTATTTTAATAAACAATACAAAGAGTATAATGTACTGTTTCTTTGGTGAATCCAGCTTTATGTTTCCATCTTAGAATATTCTATAATTGAATGTTGTTAGAATAGAACTCTATTTATAATCAATGTTTTATTAGTTGCCTTTTCATAGTCTTAAGTTTTGAATTATTAGTATTTTTTAAAATCAATTACTACAAACTCTTTGAAAGTCATTAATTCTTGTTTGACTTATAATTCTCTGAATTTTTTTAACACACGAATTTTTAAAGCATACTCATATAGTCAAATGTATCAATATATTCTGTGGTGTGTCTGTTTATTTTTATGCTTAGATATTCCTAATTATTCATATATTCTGCCATATTTTATTCTAGTCATAATTTTTTCCATGGTTTGGATATAAATTTTGATACATCTGGAAACTATTTTGATTTTGGGGGTAAACTGTGGTTCTAAATTGATTACTTATAAATAAAAATCATTTTATGGACTAATCCTTTTATTTCTGATATATACTATTATCTTGATCAAACATGATCAAGATAATGTTCTGGGAACTGAGTCCAGGACCTCATACACTCCAGGCAAGGGCTCTACCATTGAATTAAACCCCCAGCCTGCAAAGTGAAATTTATTCCTATTCTTTTCTTATGGGATGTATACAACAATAAAGTAGAACTAAATAGAGATGAAGTTCTGTGAAATTATTTCGACTTAAGAGTAACTGGAGAGATTCTACTCTTCACATGTTCTATGTTACAGAATAACTTGAGTTGCAGGACTCAAAGAAAGTGAATTATAAAGGTGTATTTTAATTAAGTCTGAGTAAAATTGTTTATGGTAAACTAGGTTAAAGTTATTAACAATTAAAGATTTATTAAGAAATATATTCTTGCTTATTCTATAGGCACAGTTGTTAATTTTACTTGTTTTTAGGTTCAACTATTTCCCCAAGTAGTTGAATTTTGTCTGTAGGAGAAAAACTTTTATTTTTTTCAGTTAAACATATCTTTTTTTTTTCAAATTTATTAGAAGTATATAGCGATATAGGAACTTTTAAAGTAAAATGCTTTAATGTAAATTTCGGGAAATGTGTATATCTGGTAAGTAGAGTCAAAATCTCATGCGAAAAAAATGATTGCAGCTGATACATGATGAGCAAAAGTGTCGTGCCTTTCAAAAACATGCAAAAAAAAAAAAAAGGTTTCCCTAGTAAACCATCTATATATCATGTAGTAGTATACTTAAACATACACTTCATCCTTACAGAACATGCAAAATCACCCTAAGAGAACTAAAAGGATCTCAGTCAAATGCTACTGTACATTCAAATCACTCAACCACTGCCTCCCTGTGATTAAAGATCACAAACACCTTTCTGGTAATTTGACTCAGGTAACTCATATGGGGAGAAAACATGCTAGCTAAATAGAGAAAAGTAACAGGCATGCTTAGCAATTTAAATTACTCATTATAAATTATTAAGCTCATGTCTATGTCTTATATATCTATATTTTGTGAACTCTGTGTGACAGAATACTAGAGTCTTATTAATTCACACTAACACTAAAAATTCTTAGACTATACATACAAAGAGTTAGAACCTGAATTATGCTGATGGCTACTTTTTGTGGCCTCTTACTGGCCAGATTCTGTGCACAGAATACGAATATAGTTCTTTAACCATAAATAACAAAAACTTTACCACCACCACCACCACCACCATCACCACCAAAAGAATCATTTAACAAATATTTTCTTGAGTGACAAACATGTTTTTTGTCATGTTTGTCAGAGTTTGTTTTGATTAGCTCTGGGGAAAGCCTGAAAGACCTCAGGACATGTAATATATATATATATATATATATATATATATATATATATATATATATATATATATATATATAAACATTAAGTGTATAAGATTAAATTTTAACCTTTTCCACAACTGAAAATAAAGTGAAGCTAAATCTCTTCTAATGTCTCTAAATTAAGCTATCCCTCAGTTTTTGTACCCAGAATAGATGTGTTCATAAATGTCAACCACCACTTATTGTGTGATGAGAGTTACTAAGGAATCAAAAAGAAAAGTGGAAAAAAAGAGAAAGAAAAGTGGAAGAAGAAATGGGAAGTGGAACCCAGAAGCATTACAAATGGAGTTCACGGAGGAATGGAGAGCTCACAGTCAGTAGCTAAATTTCTTGTGAGCATTTATTCTGCAGACATTCTCTCATTTTTGCCTCTCTCTCTCTCTCTCTCACACACACACACTACACACACACACTACACACACACACACAGAGTAAATCTTTCATTTAAGCCAAAGCTATATTTTTCAAGAAATGATCTCAAAATCTAGAGATCATTGGAGAACAATAGTCATTCATAATCAATCAGTTAGTTGATTTTGAAAAAGAAAACTAAAATGAAGCAAATATATAGTAGTGTTCAACTTGAGTCTAGGGAAACATTAAAACAATGAATTTATTAACCATAACCTTTACACTCAAAACAGGCTGAGTCAAATTTGTCAGAACAAATTTATTTTCAGAATTTAGCTCAGCTAGGGGTAATAAGTGCTGCATTATGCATAATAGTCTAATATCCTTTTTATAGCTTCCAGATTTTATGGAATACAAAAATATGCAAAAGTATATGCAGTCAGGAATTTTTTTTTCATTTAAGTGATATGGAACAACTTAATGAATGCTAAATAAGTGGTGACTTACTGCAAAGATAGAAAAATTGTCTATAACAGAATAAGAGGCAAACTAAGAGATCAAGTTCCTCTTTTCAATTCCTTCACAAAGAATTAGCTTAAGGGTTGGAGTGGTGGCTAAGCAGTTAAGAGTGCTTGCCTGGCATGCACAAGGACCTGGGTTCAAACCCCAGCACCTCTGTCAGAGAAACAAAAACAAACAAAATAGATGAAAAAATAAATAAAAGCCTGATTCTCTCTCACTCTCTCCCTCGCTCTCCCTTTAAATAAAAAGAAGAATTAGATTAAGTAAGACTGTACATCTAGACTTCTTTTTAAATTTCACATCTAAATAACATTTAAGACCAACTGAAACTCCCACTTTTCAGAATCCTGCCCCAACATAACCTCTAAAAACCCCTTTCTCCCTTCACGTCTTCTGAATCATTGTCTTCCAAATCCTTGGCATATATGTAATTGTAGCACCTGTTCATTTTTGGTGCCCTAATGTTTTTCATATCATAACTTATATGAATTTTCTCAGTTTAAAATGTTAATTAAACATACATTGCAGCTATAAAAAATTATTATTTGCACAGGGATGCCAATGATCATTATGAAGACAGGGCACAGTGGAAACAGGATGCCAATTTACAATTATAGTAAAATTTTAGGTCATTTTATCAGTAAAAATAATGCTTTGCACTTCCTAATTTATAAATCTATTTTGTGTATTATCTCAAATTCACTTTCCATTTCTGTGATTTTGATAGACTGAACTTTGGAAAGTTTTAGTTACTTGAACAAATTATCAAACAGATAGGCATGGAGATCCAGCACGAAACTAAAATCTGCTCAGTTGAATTGATGAGAACATCATAAACTACTCTTGTATTTATTCCTCAGTTTAAGTAAAAATTGGATGTTCATTTTGAAGGTAATAAGAAAATAACATGAAAAAGTATTATGAGTAAATTAAAAGGAAAAGTTCACTGGATTCACAGTCTTTTTTTTTCCTAGCATCTGATCAAATCACATCTGTGGCAGAAATTATGCTATGTGTTTACAAAACCCTATATTTTCTTTCTATCTTAAGCACAATTGAATTACATCTCTAAGCCTCCCTTCTCCCAGTAGATGGGACCATATGTTTGAGTTTCATCCCCTGCAATAAGAAACCTGAGAGTCATTCACACTGCTTCTATGCATGGGCCCTGAAAATACACCCCTGTGATTCTCTATGATTCTACTAATCTCTTTTATTTTCTTGTTTGCCAGATGAAATAGATTACTATTTTAAAGTAACAAATGCATTCTAGAACAAAGTTCAAGAATATCTGTAGGAACACAAAAATATCTAACATCCAACAAATTAAAATTCAAAATGCCTAGCATTCAATTAAAAAAAATGCCAGTCATGAAAAGATATAGGAAATACATGCTGTGTGATTACAAATAATTCAATCAATAGTAACAGACCCAGGAGACACACAGATGATACAAACAATTAGTAGACAAGGACAGTTACTATAACTACTTCCTAATATTCAAGAAGGTAGAGAAAAGGATAAACATGTTAAGGCAAGAGAATGATGATGTTTTAAAAATGCTAATTTAAACTTCTAAATGTAGGGGGAAAACATCTGATCTAAAAAATACACTGGATGGGATTAACACCAGTGAACTTGAATACACAGCAATGGAGCAATAGAAACCATTCAAAATTATATGTGGAAAGAAAAATATGAAAACATGAAGCAACCAATTAACCTAACATATATGTATTTGAACTTCCTAAAGAAAAAAGTGGAAGGGATAAAAAACATGCAAAAGTGACCCTAGATTTTCACATTTTGATGACATATGAAATACAAAACTAAGCAGCTCATCAAATCCTGAACACAAGAAATATAAAGAAATATGCACCATGCCATATTGTAATTAAATTATTTAAAATGACTGGCAAAGGGAAAAATCTTAATGATCTATCAGAGAAAAAGCATTCATTAGTAACAAAGAAACATATATATGATAATAGCAGACATCTTGTTGGTAATATGTGAAGCAGAAGAAAGAGGAACATCTTTAAAATATTGAAATAAAAAACTGTTAACCTAGAATTCCATAACCAGTATTGTTATCTTTGAAAAGTAAAGGCAAAATTACAACTTACTGAGAAATACAAAGTGATGTAAGAATTCACAACTAGTAGGCATACACCATAAGAAATGTTTAAGGCAGTCTTTTCAGCAGAAGGAAAATAATAGCAAATGGTAATACAGATCTCCACAAAGGAATAAGGAGCAAGTGAAATGGTGAATAAGTGAGTGAACATAAAGTAATTCTTTCATAATTTAAAAATCTCTTTAAACGAAGATCAAATTATTAAAGCAAAAATATCACATATAGTGTTAGATTTATAATATATAGAAATGTAATGCATGACAATAGCCCAAAACCTGAAGAAATATAAGTATATGCAGTCAAATTTATTTTACTATATGCATAATTATATAATATCACTTAAAGATAAATGGTAATAAGTTAAGTATGTATACTATAAAAATTATAATTATAGCTTAAAAATATCAATACTAAGCCAGTAAATGAAATAAAATGGAATAAGTAAAAATTCTATAGTTTCCCAAAAGGAAAAGGGAACAAAGAACAGATATATATATATATATATATATATATATATATATAGTGGCAAGATGGCACATTTAAAATCACCAAATCAATAATCACATTAATATAAATGGTGTAAACTCAACTAAAAATGAGATGTTAAACTGGATAAAAGAGCAAGACAATTATATGATGTTTATAAACATATTCAAAGTATAAAGACAATTTGATTACAAGTAAAATAATAGGAAATTGCCTCATGCAAATATTGGTTAAAAGAAAGCTGAGATGATTAAATAATAATCAGACAATGTTGATTTCAGAGCATAGAATGTTACCAGAATAAAAGAAGTTCATGTCATAATCATAAAGGGGTCAGTACACCTTAGAGGACATATCATATGCATATACTAACAGAGCTGTAAATATATGAAGCAAAAAATCTGATAAAACTTCAAGTACAAATAGATAAAACCATAATTATAGGACAGTAAATGTCTCTCTCTTAAGCAATACTTTTACAGAAAGAGGAAGAGAGCATCAACTTTAATTTTTCATCTGGACTTTATTTCTCTGACACTTAATTGTATATGTAGTGCTGGTGTCTGAACCCTTGTCCTTACACATGCTAGGAAAGCTCTGTAACTGCTAAGCTATTGCTTCAGCTCCTCTCTTAAGTAATTTTTAAATAAATAGACATATAATCAGAAAAATATAGAAGACATGAATAAGCCTATTAAACAACTGGACATAATTGAAATGTGTAGAAACTTACTGACATACTGCAGTAGTCTCACACGCACATGGGAGATCTACCAATATAGCAGATATATTGGGCCATAAAATGGGTTTTTATACATTTTAAATAATGAAATTTACACAAACTATATTTTCTATCATAGCAGAATTAAATAGAAAATTAATAGCAGAAAGATCTCTGAAAAATCTCCAATTATTTAAATTAAAAAGCATATATTCTAAATATCCCATTATAAATATCAGTAATTAAAAATGTGGTTATGGGGTGGAGGGGTGGCTCAGCTGTTATGGTGCTTTCCTGGCATGTGTAAGGACCTGAGTTCAAACCCCAGCACCATGTACACAACTAAGTGTTGAAGCAATGGAGGCCACAAGAAAAATTAAATAAAATTGATTCTTTCTTTCACTCTCTCTCTCTCCCCAACTGTCCCTCTCTCTCTTAAAAAATGTAATTATAAGTTTTAAAAAAAATAAATGAAAATGAAAACAAAATGAAACTTAAGCAGTGATTAGAGAAATTTATATCACTAATTTCTATACTAGAAAACAGAAAATCAATGATCTACCTAAACTAAAAAAAGGGCAAATTAAACCCATAGTAAGCAAACATTAATTAATTTAAAAAAGATGAAAATAGAAAAAAATTAAATAGGAATCAGCAAGATGGTAGAAGTCAATGAAAATAAAAGTTGGTTCTTAAAGATACTAAAATAGATGAGCTCTAGATCGAGTGATCAGAAAAACAAGACAAACAATGTAAGGAATACGTAAAGTGACTTCACTATAATTCTATAGAAATTAAAATGATTAAAAGGGAATATTATGAACAAATTTATGTTAGTGAAATTGCCAATACATATAATATATCCAAATCTTTTCAAATGTACAAATTACTAATGGTCACTTAAGAATTAGTTAATCTGAATAGCTCTACATAAATTTTTAAAATTGAATTTGTATAAAAGTTCTTCCCATAAAAACTCTATGCTTGAAAGTCTTCATTCATGTGTTCTACTCAATGATTAAGAAAGAAACATTAGGACTGGAGTGGTGGCTTGGCAGTTACAATGCTTGCCTGGCATGCACAAGTACATGGGTTCAAATTCCAGCACCACGTACACAACTAAGTGTCAGAGCAATGAAAGTCATGTGAAAAACTCAATAAAAATTGATTCTGTCTCTCTCTCACTGTCCTTCTCTCTTAAAAAAAAAGAAACATTAGCAATTCACACAAATCTAGAAAAATGAAGATGAGTGAATAATTTCCAACTCATTCAATGAGACCAATATATCTCTGATACCAAAATGAAAACTTGGACCCTCCATACAGCAGGAACTGGGAGGTCATAAATTTAGGCTGGGGCACTAAACTGTATACAACTCAGTATTCTTGGTTTTGTGCGTTCCTTTCATGCTCATTGGTAGTGACTGGAGCAGGGACATGAACAGAGGATAAGTATCCCTATCAGAAATAAAAAATAGGTCCACCAGATATAGCATAGTGGAGGCACAGCCAGGAGGACGGAACTCTAAAACCAAAGCCATTTTTCAACTTCTCTTTCAGCTTCTGTTGGAAAAAATAGTGTTTTCTGTCTGTCTTTCTTCTTCTTTTGGTTCAAATCCAACTCCCAGTTCCAGACATGGTCATGAATAGTACACAAGGTTGAAATAGTAAGGTGCACATGGGTACCAAGGCACCTCCAAGACTTTCCCCACATCCCTCTAAGAAAGTGTGAAAAATAGTTGCTATTTTGAGCTCCATTACTATGTGCCAACTGGGAAAATGAGTCACAGCCCCTAGTCAGCAACAAGGGTGGGCTCAGGAGGGATCAGGGGCTTGCCTACAATTGGTGGTATTTTTAGATATGATGCAGCTCCTTGAATTTCTCTATTTTTTGATACATTAGATCATATGATATTATCAGCCAATTAAGAACCTGTGAGGAGATCTCCAGCAATAACCAAGCTGAAGAAATTTTATATATCATATATAAAATAATGAATGAAAATACTATTCCCCAAATAGAAAATGAAAAATTATGGCTGTATTGGTCTATCTCCCCTGAAATAACATAAGTTCATTGAAAAAGTGCTTGGAGCTAAAGAGTTTGGGTCTTCACCTTCTATTAGATTGGTTTGGAGTGGGAGCTAATGGCTAAGGGAAAAGTCCTGATCCAGCACACCTTATATTGGCATAGATAGATGGATGGTATAGAGTTCTTTGCTTTGGAGCAGGGATGAACCAACAATCCAAGGAAGGTATCAGCAGGTGATACATATAGAAGTTCTGTTTGTTACTGGCATGGCCTTGGGGTTTAGGGAAGTGGTTTCATTTCAGACTTTCCTAGCCTTCTAGCTCCATTTGTTCTTGTGTAGAAACCAGCTGGCTATATAGGAGCTGGCAACCATGTAGGCTGTTTTGCTGATGATGGCATGGGGATATCAATCTAAATTGGAACTGGATCTTTAAGCATTTGGTGTGGAGCTGCCTGCAGAGGGCAGAGTGGTAGCCAGCAGCAGCATATGAGGGAAATAATTCCCTAAAGTCACTGACAATCACAAGTTAAATACACCAGAGTCATGTAGTTTTGGGCAAGAGGTCCCAGACTCACACAAGACAGTGGTCATTTGTACTTTCTTGAAAATAGAACAGAGCACTATAGGTGACCAGAATACATTGTGAAGTTCAGACCTGGTAGCATCACCTTCAACTCTTCTCTTCCTCCTCCTTTTCCTCTCTTGCATCACCTATTTAATCCTTTTTGATTTGTGACTATGTAGAAGTGGAGTCATTATAGTGAACCTTCTAAATCTTCTAGTGATGAAATGGCATTAGACCAAGCTACTTAATTTGTAGGAGATAGGGGAAAATGAGCATGGGAGGCTCACTGTTGAAAAAAAAAAAGGAGAAAAACAAAACAGGAATAATATGCCATTGAAATTAAAATATGAAAGATTTCTGCCTTCTTCCACCATCTCTTTCAACTTTTTTTTTAAAGGAAAGAGGGACAGTGAGAGAGACAGAGAAAGAGAGAAACAACTTTATTTAGTTTTTCACATGGCCTTCGTTGCTCCAACACTTAGTTGTGTATGTGGTGCTGGGGTTTGAACCCGGGTCCTCATGCTTGCCAGGCAAGAGCAGAAACCGCTGAGCCACTGCACCAGCCCCTCTTTCAACTTTTAAAGATGTTTTACATTTATTATTTAATGCCATTCTAAGAAAAAAATAGAATTTTACATCATTAGCATGAAATTTTCCATTTAATTTCATACCATGCAATGCCAATTTTAAATAAACAATGTAAGAGTGGTTATGGATATGTACATGGAATCACTGAAATTACACAATTCATTTTTCATGACTCATATTTTGTTCTTGCTGAAACAGTGATTTTTTGGTCAACTTTTTGTCTCTGTGACCAAAACACCCAACAGGACCAACTTATAGGAGAAAAAGTTTATTTTGGGCTCACAATTTCAAAGGTTGAGTACATGGTTGATCAACTCCACAACTTTGGGCCCAAGATGAGGCAAGACAACATGGTGGAAGGGTGGCAGTGAAAGGCAGCTGTTATCCTCATGGCAGCCAGCAAGCAGACTGATCTGTGGTTAGTCTCTGCAGGGCAGGATAATGGAGAGCAGAAAGATATACTTAAGGGAGGGCTGAGAGTTTGGGAGTTTCCCACAAGTCCTTGGACACAAATGAGGCTATGCACTTACAATGAAAGATGTTAAAAGGCTTGATAAATACTAGTTGCTATTGGAAGATGAAGAAAGACATTAGACATTAACTAGGCCTGAGAGATCAAACTGCAGCCCAGGCAGAGCAAAGAAACCATAGAAGTATGTTGTGCAAAAAGCTGAGACATTGGATATGCCACAGCTTATGCACAAAGACTATACCCTAAAGGAAATCCTTCTCTCAACCTACACTCACAAAGCTTAACCACAAAGCTTTGGGAAGAACAGAAGGAGAAACAGAGTGTGGAATTCGAGGACAGCCTATGTAGAGTGTCTTGGGAGATACTTTGAAATATTGACAATTCTACATTAACAGAGCATAAAAATCAATACTATAAAAATACAAGGTGATTGGGAATAATTTATCTTGCTGCTAGGAAAAAATATTACTTTTCAGAAGAATATAAAATAAAAAAATCTCTACAGAATGTCATTTACAGTATCTACACTATAGTTAGAAGTAGTTTGGCCCCTAAGAGTTGATGTGTTAGAGGCTTGGTCTTCAGTTTGGGGATGAGGAATCTTTAAAAGCTGGGATCTACTGGGAAGTCCTTAGGACAATTAGAGGAAAATCCTTGGAAGGAACAGTTGGAATCTAATCCTTGGTTTCTTATCTTGTGATGAGAGCTCTTGCTCCCATATACACTCCTGCCATAATGCCATCTCCATCAGACCTTCATCAGAGCTCAAATCAATGGGAATGTCCAATATTGAACTTTCAAATTCCAAAACTGTGAGCTAAATGAACCCCTTTTCTCTATAAAGTTAGATGACATCAGGTATTTAGTTATGTAAACAAAAATGTACTAATATATTCAGTATCAAATAAAATATTATCAGACATGCAAGGACACAGGAAAATATAACAGCCAGGAAAAACAGTGGTCAGTATAATGCAACTTCAAAAAAGCATAGATATTTTAGTTATCAGATAGCTAAAACAATACTACCAACATATTCAAAGACTTGTAGGGAAAAATGTGAATAGTTAGAAATCTCAGCAGAAAACTAAAAATATAACATGTAAATGGAAATTCTAGAAATTCTAGAGTAACTGAATTAAAAGCTATACAATCATCTTAAAAGCAAATTAAAGAGAGCTGAAATAGGCATATGATCTGAAGAACACTGAGTGAAAGCTTGAAAAATGAACTTCAGTGACCTGGGTGACACAATTAACATTCCAGTACTTAGAATCCCAGAATAATAGAATAATTTTGGGAGGACAGAAAAATTATTTGAAAAAAAATCATGGATGAAATTTCTCAAATGATAGAAAGCACTGGCAGATATATCAAGCATTTAGGAAAATTAAAGTAGGATAAATACATATAAAAGTGCACTTACACAAATAGGTATGTGGTAATGAAATAAAGATGAAATCTTCAAGACAGTCATGGAAAGAACAGATTACAAACAGTGGGACATGAAGAAAAATAATGGTGAACCTGACATTAGAAAAATGGAAGCAAGCAGAAATAAAATGAGCTTTCTACCCGGAAATCAAAGTACTTTAAAAGAGGATAAAGACATTTTCAGGCAACAGCTTAGAAAGGATCACCTATATACCCGTACTACAAAAAATAATAATTTTGTAATATGATGGGGCTGATGTGATTGGAAATTTAAAAAATAACAAAATTTACCAGAAATAATAAATATAAAAAATGAATTCTCTTAATTTCCTTGAAAAAAGTAAATCATTTAGTGTAACACTGAATGGAGAAAACATAGTTGAATCTAAGCAATTATTTAAGGATACACAGGGTTAATCCCAGAGTGACCACTAATAGCACAAAAATAAGTATTGATTAAAAAGCCATTAGAAGACATTATTTTATTAAAATAAAGTGAAGGAAGGCTACACAAATTTGACTGAACCAAACGAAATCAGAAAAGGAGAAATAAAAGATACATACAGAATTGGAAAACAGAAAATATATAGGAAGATGGTAGACTTAAACCTTCCATATCAATAATTATATTAAGTGTAAGTGGGTTAAATATTAGATAACATATAAAAGATTTTCAGACAGGATAAAAAAGTGAACTCAACATACACTGTCTAAAAGAAAGAGACAAAGATATAAAGACATAGGTACCTTAAATATAAAAGTATGGAAATGGATCTAGTAGAAACAATAAGGCTAAGAAATCCAGTTTAACTTTATTAGTATCAGGTAAGGTAGACTTTCAGATATAACCAGAGAGTTAAAAAAAAAAAAGCCACAAAATTTCATAAGGCAAAAGGGTTGAATGATTAGGAAATTCAGAGCAGTCTCAATGTATATGTTTCTAATAACAGTTGAAAAATACATAAAGCAAGAATTAATATAATTAAAGAGACAAATGCACAAGCATGATTAGAAATTTAACACCTATCTTTCAGTGAGTGTTAGAATATGCTTAAAACATCACTAAAGGTATAGACTCTAATAGACATCCATAGAACACTACATCTGACAATTGCAGAATACACCTTTTCCCCCCAAGATAAATCATACTCTGGGTTATAAAAAAAGTATCAATAATTTTCAAAAAATTCAGAGCAGAGGGAATAAAAACATATTTCCAAAGGAATGCAGTTAAAACACTACATTCCAAAGTCCATGAGATAACACCAAAGCAATTCTTAGAGGTAATATTCTAGTTTGAAACACCTATATTAAAAAGGAATAAAATTTTAAACCAATTATTTTAGTTTTCACCTTAAAGACATTAAAATAGAAATTTTATTAAGGGTAAAAGAAATAATAAAGGTAAAAGCAGAAATCAATAAAATAAAAAAACAGTATACTTATCAAGACAAAAATTGGTTTTCTGAAAAGATTAAAACATTTAAATATCATAAACATTTTAGTGAGAGGAGCAAAATGGTACAATTTGGTATTTTACTTTTATTTAAAAATGAAATTTATCCACAAAATTTTTGATTCTAAACTGAGTTATACGCCAAAGAGCAAGTCTGGAAATTTTGCACCAGAAAATCCATTTGTTTATATATTCATATTGTTACAGAAGAAATTAATAATGGTCCAAAAATCCTACAACAGGAGAACAGATGTCAATATTCAAGCACTAGAATATTTTAAAATGAATCAATCACTGCTATGTAACATGATTTTAATTTAATCAAAAAGCCTTTCTTGAATGTTTACTAGGTGCAATTGGGATACATCAGTTTATAAAACCAACAAGGATCAATAACTTTAAGCAATTTATATTCTTGAGGTAGGGACAAATAATAAAGTATATAATAAATATATATTATGCATAAAGTGCATTAAACACCATAAAATACTATGAATGAAAGAAGTGACATATGATAAGGGGGCTCTGGAACACTCTGGGGAGAAACTGAGGTATTATAAAGGGAGCAGAGGGAGATTGCTCTTAGCACTGCAGTATTAGATATAATGTAAATGATATGATCTTGATAAATCTTAGCAATAGTACTGAGTATCAGAAATGCATCTCAGAAGACATGATGATATGTCCTAATATGTTGCTGAGACTGTATGAATCTGGGTGAGATCCTACAGTTGCTCTTTTCTCTGGATGTGAGGAATACAGAGTGCTCATTTTGAGATGGAAGCACAAAATCAAAGCACCTTTGATTACTGAATCAGCACCTGGACATTAGGAGGCTTTCAACTGTAAAACCCATTATTATTAGTGTGTACAATAAGATTGGGAAAATGCTATCTGTGAATTATTTGTAAGCTGCATCATGATTTGAGAAGTGTTTTGGAGTCACTGACTTATATTAAATGTTCAATAAACTGAGAAAAAAGTAAATGTGAACATTTTCAAATAGCTACATGATATGACTTTTATCTACATTTCATTTTTTAAAGATGCAACAAGCAGTTAGTTGCATATTTGAAATCACATCTTTATAATATTTGCAATTTGTGACTCCATTTTTCTTTCACTTACAGGAAACTATTCTCTATATGTGTTTTACAGCATCTAAATATATTCTCTATAATACATCTTATGTAATAGATAATTTTCCTTGATTTCAGAGACAATCGCATTCAATTATTCAAAAGCAAACAAGTGTTGAAATACACACTTGATAATGTAGGTCAATTCTTTCCATGAAATTCATTCTATACACATGCTATGTAATTTCAAATATTGTATGAGTAAATAGAAAATATTTTCTATAGTTTATTAATTTTCTGAATTTGGAAAAAGAAGCTTTTCTTTTAAGAAAACCACACCTGATCCCAGTTTCTAATAAGTGGGTTAAATATAGTACTATAAGGCAAAACCATGACTTTCACACATAGGTTTTGGGGATCACAGAGATTTCTTAAATGAACTCACATGAGAAATTATTTCTTTAAATAATTTAAAGAAAGTTCACCCTAAATGCTTCACTGATTTTGTCATAGGATGATTACAGGGAAATAAAAATATGGGTCAGACCTATTAAGTAATCATTTCCAGCTACTTAGATAATTCAACTATCAAAATTTAAAGTAAAAATCTTCTGAACAAATTAAATAACTTCATATTATCTTTATCATTTTGATGTATTCAATAGACTTCATAATATTTTTGCCAGAATCATTTTAAGATATTCAAGCTTTATGATTAATAACACAAGTGTTTGTGAATGAGTTAAATTGATTCCTCCAAGCGTTCAAGATTATTATTTTAAGCCAAAGATGACCACTTATAATTATTAGATTCTAGTTGTATGTATTATATGCAATATTATAGATATTATATAACTTATTAATTACATATAATTAGTAGGCTCTAGTTAATCATATTAGTTCCTCAATTTCTTCTAATGTACATTTGTGACTATGTAAGAATTTCAAATCATATGTATTCCAAGTTTTGGAGCAGAAGCATGATGTACAAAACAAAGAACTGAGGAATGCACAACATGAAACCCTCTTATTACAAGTCTGGGGAGTATTAAAAGTTAATTGAAACATCTTTTGGAGCTCACTTTGAAAAACATTTATAAAAGTACTTTGCAATGGTAATATTCATATAGGATGAGTTGCCTGGTGATCGTTTATAGTTAGGATAAGCTCGAAAGTGTATGTTCACAAGAAATTCAGGGACAGAGACTCATTATTTGCTCTTTTATCCTTATTTTCTCATTGGGCTATAGTTTTAAAATTTATTCTTATTCATATGCAGCACACTATTTTCTACTGGAAGTGTAACTAGATACACAAGTACAGCATTTCAAAAATTTGAATATATGCTTCAAACATCTGGAGTTGTACCTATGGGGAATATACAGCTGTGTTTATTTCAACGATTATACATTTATAAGCATATAATACACTTAGTTAAATATATAATATTTTATATATGTGAGAATATTCAAACAAATGTATTTACTATACTTATTTGAATATGCATTTGAAAAAGGATTCAAATACATTCAACATTTTTATTTAAATCTTGTAGTACTTATTAATATGCAGTCATAATTCTTTCTTTTTAGACCAAACACAAATATTTTTAAAAGATTAAGGAAACATAATGGGGACCATGAGTCACACAAACCAAGAAAGTTTTGTAGAATTATTCATAATTTGCAAGCTCTCAGATTTTGGAAATTCAGCGGGACAAGAAAATAAAATCATTTGCAATTGGAATGTGTTTCTTTTATTTCAACAATTTTATCACAATATGGTGGGCATTTTAATTGATTTTCAAAACACGTGTCTGGAGATATTTTTTCTTGGTTTTGGTTTAATATGCTAAAAAGTAAGGAGCAGGCTCCATATTTTAAGGCCACAGCACTGAAAACCTGATTGAGGGGATTAATACAATCTCATTTAACTCCACCTTTATTTCTCAGAGAGTAACTGTAGACCAGAAAAATGCTTTTGAAGGACACAAAATAAAACTACATTTTGGATTCAATTCCTGGCCATGATATCTTGGGAAATTACAAAGAACCTTCTGGTTAGTCTATTTATACTTTTCTGTTTTTTGCATACTACTTTTTCATGAGTTTTTTAAAAAAAGATATGATGGACTAGCCAGAGAAAGGTAACTTATGTTTCATCAAGAGAAAAATTAAACTGGAAGGTGCATGATTTTTTTTGGCAGGATTTTAAATTGAGTTTACTGCAGTATAAAAATAATGACCGCAGACTCTCAGATTTATCGAATGATTAAACCTAATCTCTCCTAGCTTGTGTTCATTGTTCATAGGCTGTGGATAATCAATATCTCCCAGCAGGTTTTTTCATGATTATTTAAATTTCTTGAAAAAAGTATTCAATTGTCAAATGAATATTGTCAAATTCCAATAACTAATATCTTAATATTTCATCCTTATTTTTTATAGATATGAAAATAAAACTTAGTACCTGGAACAGAGGCCCAAACTTTAAGTATAGGTATTATTTCAGCAGTTTTTATTAAAATTTAAAAGTTAAAATTAATATAAAGTTTTCTTTCTTTTTTTCCTTTTGCTACCATAATCTGCAATCCTTGGGGGCTACATGGATAAAAATTGTTTCTTTCTCTCTCTCATTGCATTGTCCCTCTCTCCAAAAAAAAAAGACAAAATCTGCAATCCGTACATTGTTTTTAAGGACAGTTCAGCCTTCCATCTAAAGCTACTTACCTGCTTATGTGGATTTGGGAATGTAAGGGTATGAGGTGGGAAGTGTTCAATTGGACAATAACTTTTTTTCGTCTTATAACTGTAAAACAGGTTGAAGTCCTTACATTTCTACAGAACCTTGGGAGACAGGTATTATAATTTCTGACTCATGTCCATGGCAAGGAAAGGCCACTGGGCGCGCGCATTTGCTTCCAGGATCCGCGCAGAGGCGGGAGAGAGATCAACCAATCAGAGAGAAGATTGATGATTGGTCCCGCCCCCGCCAACTGAGCCCCGCCCCCTTTGCGGACCGCCCTGTGGGACTTGCGGTGTGCGGCTGGTTCGTCCCGCCCCTGCCTCTGAGTGACAGGACCGTGGACAACATTCCCAGCCGGACGCGAAGTTTGTCAGCCCTTGCCTTGGCTGAGCTGAGGTGTGTGTGTGTATGTGTCTGGTGAGGGCAAGGGGGCTGGGGAGACCCTGCCAACATAGGTCCGGGTCCGGGACCGAAAAACGGGCGCACCTCCTCAACCGAGCCCTCAAAACCTTTAGGACACGATTGTTCCGCTCCTGGGAGCGGTACTTGGGCGGGCTGGGAGGAGGGAGTTTCTGCAAAAGAAACCCGGAGCTCGAGATTCCTAGTAGGTACGGTAATCACTTAAGGACCCCCTTCCTGGGGATCAAGTCTCTCGCGGCGAGAGTGGGGGGTGGCGGGCCCCAGGTAAGGGCACGGGTGGGCGTGACCGCCGCGGTTGCTAAGGAACGCGCGGTTCCCGCCCTTGCCAGCGTGTACGGTGCTGGCGGCTGGGCCCTGGAAACGTTAGTCCCGCCCACTTCCAGAGGCTTTCCACTCGGCAGAGATTGGTACTCTGTGCTGTCAGTCAACATGCGAACCTTTATTTCACTGTACTGCCCTCTTGGTTCTGCAGTTCCCACCCTGGCCTCCCTTCGGTGTCTCATTTCTCCTCACTCGTTTTCATGTTTTCCTTTATTAGTGAACAAGTGTGCAGACCAAAATGTTTGCAGAGAAGAGTAGCTTGGTGGTGGTGGTGGTGGAGCGGTGTTACTTTTCCTGGTGTTTGGTGAATCCCTGAACCTAGGTGATGGTGTCCACGTGGATGACTGAAAGAGGGGCTCGGAAATCTGGTTTCTTCACTTGGAGTACTTTTCCTCTATTGCTTCTGTGAGCTCTTGCTTTCTCAGAAGGTAGAAGCAGTTCATTCCTGGAGGTTCCCCAGTATCGATTTTTCCTTCAATCCCTATACAGGGTACCTATGTAGTGAAAAATGGCGAGATGGTAACACAAATAACTATTTCAAATGTCCTGTCCTTTGCTCATATCACTTGGCCCCAAATGATTCAGCATAACAAACATTCCAGAGAAAACACAAAGGAGCTAAAAGTCTTTCACTTTCCCATGCCAGGTTTACAGTGTAAATCCTCAGGAAGGAAGCTTGTACTGCTTGTTAACACTGGGAAGAGCATTGGCCTACAAGTCAGGAAACTGGCAGGATTAGTTGTCTTTAGGCTATAACCCTCCAGACTGATTCTTATCTTTAAAGTGGGGATACTTGTTTGTGCCTTTCCTTAAAAGGAGGAATAGCTGATTTGAAAATGTATTTAACATAGTAATGTGTACAGACACAGTGTTATTGATTATAGTCACAATCTGTCTATATCTGCATTTTTGAAGACTTTTATCATTCAGTTTAAAGTATTTTCAAATTTCCTTGTGATTTTTTTCTTTTAAAAATCTTTGGATTTAGAAATGAGGAAGAAACCCACTTATGTATCCATTAGTGATTCATTGTGGGTTCTAACAAAATAGTACCTAAATGTCTTGCATGATATCCTGTCCTCATTCTGCACCACCATCACTCAGTTTTTGTCAAGTACATATACAGCCTGAAAGGATAGGAGAGCATGTTTCTAAGCCAGTAATGATTAGAAACTATAAGGCTATATATTAAGTTCATTTTTTTATCAATATCAATATTTTTATCAAAATCATTTTTTTTACAATAAAAGTAGACATCAGTTGTAGATGTAAGATGTTGTCATTGGATAAGGAACAACTTGAAGAGGTGAAGATCTATTACTTTTGTAATAAATGTAAGTGTATATAGGTGTAACTATAATTAGGTAATTATTTCCTTAGCACTTTAATCTGAACTCTTAACATTTGACTCTTCATTTCCTTACTCATCTCTGTTTCTGGTAGAAAGACAAGAATAAAAAAAAAACGTGATTAAGAGAGTGTTATATTGGACTTAGTGCTTTTAGGGGCTCAGTAATAGCTCTTTCTGTCCTGTCTTGAGTTTGTAAAGAGTTTTCATCAGCTTTGTTACTCACAGGCTGACTGAGGAAAGTGCTTTAGATAGGAGAACAAAAATAAGTACTAGTACTTCCTACCCCCTTCTATCTCCTGATAAAATATAGCTGAGAGAAAAATTTCATTTTTCTGAACAGGTACACTTATCCAGAACGACTGCTGCACGTGGTCCATGTTAGTTACTCATTAAAGTAATATAGACCAGGGGATTCCAGCCACCGATCAGATAACTCTCCTGTTAAGAAGCTACACAAGGAGAGGGATCTTGGGCAAGACTGTTAACTTAGTGCTCTAGTTTTCTATAGTAGGTGATATCTCTAGGTCACTAGAAATATGTGGGAATACTTTTGAGTTATTAAAATGTCTTTAAAATAGGTAATCTTGGATAAGCAGGTAACTTGGTAATCTTTTGGAACTCTGAAGTTTAGGGATTTTAAATACTGAGTAACATAGAATAAGAATTATGAAGCTTCATGAAAAATTTTCTTTTCTCTCTCCAATGCCACAAGGCATTTCCATGGAAGTACTGCTCTAGCAGTTACTTCATGTAGAAACATGAAGCTAGTGTTGTGGGGGTTTTGAGATGAGGCTGGATTCTCTGCTCCTGCTGGGGAATGCTGCAGATATCTGTAGCCAAAATAGCCCCTTTTGTAGTGTTTGCAGCTATTCCCAGTTAAAACTGGGAATTTGGGCTGGCTGCAGGTTTCTGCAACTGAAATAGTGTTAGCAGTTCCCCAGCTAAGAACTGGGTTTTTCCATCTGCTACCTTTGAGCAATGCCTTTGCAGCACTTGCTGTGGAAATACACCCCCAAAATTCGGCACCAATATTCTTCTGGGTCCTTGTGTCGCAAATTTGAAGAATAAAATCCATGGACAACCACGAAAGAGAAGAGTAAAAGGAATAGATTTTATTTAAGGAAGGAGAGCAGAGTCTCCGCAATGCAGAGGGGTACCTGGAAGCAGGATACTGTCTTGTGTGTGTTAGGCCAGGGTTTATATTGGTTTGGGTATGAGGCTTGATTAAGATTCATGTAAAGCAGGCATTGAGAAAAGCACCAACATCACTGGTTAAACTATGTAAAACAGGCATTGAAACTAAGCACCAAAACCATTGGTTAAAATCTGTGCAAAACAGCAACTCTTACAGTAAGAACAAAAGAGCCATGGTGGGGTGTAAATGAAACTGGTAGTATACCCAACATTGCTAGAGTACAGAAGTGACTTGAGATTGATTGCTTTGTTAAAAATAGATAAAGATTGAGTATGAATGCAAAAAATCACTTGCATGAGAAAATACATATTGTAAAAATTAATTCAATAACATCATTCTATAGGTAAATAAAATTTTGTGACCTCCTGATTTATTTATGCCAGATATAAAATCTAGTAATCCAAGACTGTGAATAGATTTAAAAATATATCCACACCTTTGAATTGATTAGCAAATTATCACCAGTGGGCCTATGCTCGCCCAACACGTCTGTCACATGACCTTTGAGCTTAGAATGGTTTTTAAATTTTTTAATGGTTTGTAAAATCAAAAATAAAAGTCACATATATATAAGTTTGTGAAATGAAAATTTATGAAATCCAAATTTTACTATCTATAAACAAAATTTTATTGAAACTCAGCCACACTAATTTTTTCCATATTGTGTATGGCAGCTTTTGCACTATAGCAGCAGAGTTGAGTAATTGTGGTAGAGATGAGTGGGTAACAATTTCGTTACTGCTTCTCAGCACAGTACAAGTAGTGGTGACATAGTAGGAACTTGATTTTGCTTTTTGGTATGCAAAGCATAAAGTATTTGTATGTGAAAAATAAGTTTTACAACTCATGACCTGAACTATAAACTTTAGTGTATAATATTACGTTTTTTTTTTCAATTCAAGGGATTCAGATTTACTCTATTATTGCAGTTCAGTGCTTTATTGTGTCAGTATCTCTTTTTGAATTGAGGTCAACATCAAGAATTTATTATTCTTTACATTTAATAATCTGGATGTTTTCTTTTCCATCTATAGAAATAGAGCAAAATTCATGCAAAGATTTCATATTTCATTTTCAAAGGCAAAAATCATTTAATACTTCATTATTATAACGATGAATATTTTAATATTGTGTGCTGAAATTGAGTGCTTATAGAAATAAGCATGTGTGTCATTTAATAAGTGAACTATATGTCAGTCAGATAATCAGAGATTTGTCCAGCATGTGTAGGTGAAATATATGGATAATAAATATAATTGAAATAGGATCTTTGAAAAATGCCTATGAATTCAAGGTAAATAAAATTAGGGATAAGATTACATTGCTAGATTAAAACCTAAGACAGGATGAAAGTTAACCAAGTTTAAGTAATAAACTCACCAGAGTTGAAATTTCACATAAACTGGAGGAACCATAACTGTGAAGGTTGGGGGAGAAGGGAGGGAAGAAAGGGAAGGATAAGGAGGGTTATCAATACAACTGGGAACACTTGACTCCTGTGAGAAACCTAACTATACATAGGCAGGCAGAAAAATTCAGATAGTTAAAAAAATACACATACATATGCTCATTTCCAATTATAGCATGAGGGTATTACAGAGAAGACATGAGATTGAGGAGTGGATGAAGGGAGATCCCTGAGTAGGATTGGCCTTAACTTACCATGTCAATATCTGTATATGCATGAATATGTAACAATGATTCCCTCCAATATGTATTATGTCAAACAAATTTTTAAAAAGTTTACATTGAGGTAAGGAGAATAGTTTGTGAAACTATTAACCTGTAGTGGGATTACATGATTAGGAAATGAAACAGTTTAATACCTAGAACATAATGTGCTTAAAAGTGGCTGAATGAGGAAAATACGGACCCACTGGCCTGAGAAGATTGCTAAATATCATGCAAAGCAATTTGGATCTTGTAGTCAGTGAGGACCCATTTTAGGTTTTAAAACGGGAGAGCAATATGATCAGATTAGTATTTTAGAATATTGATTCTCAAACTTTTCAAATACAACATACTCTACAATTCTTTAATTCTATGACTACAAATATAGAAGTTGCCTTGGGGACTATCTACCAGTGTCCTATTTATGACAAAGTTTTCCTTCAAGGTGGATATATAAACAGTCCCTTAGTTATCCTAGGAGTAAGAGAGTGAGCTCTGTGGTTAGACAGATTTTTAGTTCAAATATCTGCCCTTTTCCTTCTCAACTTTGCATGCTTCATCAGTTAACTCACTAAATCATAAGGAAACTCGGTTTCCTTGTTTGGGGTTATTTCTACCTATTCCACAGGAAAGTTAGAATTTCTGATCGTCTCTGACATATGTGGCACAGTGTTTGCCGTATCAGTTTCCATTTGACAATTGGTAACTGCTGATTGCATTATTATTACTAATTTTAATTATCATCATTAATAAGGATCCAGTGCCTGTTATTTACATTTTAAAAAAACCAAAAGTTCTACAAAATTAAAATTTCCCAAATTTTGTATGATCTCAACTATGGCAAAACCTATTCTTGAATGGAACTATTTATATCAATAGGCACAAGGTTTTTCTATGACGTATTAATGTTCTTTCTTCACATCTGTTAGGAGTGTTATTTATTTGTGATAGATGGGAAGTATTACCCTTTCTGTAAACTAAAACCTTCAGAGAAACATCTGGCCCAAACATTTTAGATAAAAAATGTAGACTTGTGTTATTATCACATTTTTAATATCTTTATTGAAGTATAATTAACAGTTGTAACATTTATCATTTTAAAATGTAAAATTGATTGGTTTTTGGCATATTTCTGGAACTGAACAACCATCACCACTATTTAATTTTGGAATATTTTCATCATCTCAAAAAGAAACCGTTCTTCTGCTTAATATTCCCTTAAGCAACCACTATTCTACTTTCTGTCTCTATTGATCTTCCCATTCTGAACATTTCATATAACGAGATTAATAAGGATGATGTATTCAGCAATCTTTTTTGGCTAGATTTTCACTTAGTATAATCTTTCCCAGGATCATCTATATTGTAACATGCATCAATATTTCATTCCTTTTAATGACTGAATAATATTCCATCACATGGACCAACCACATTTTGTCTGTTTATCATGGATTGGTCCCACTTTTTGGTTGTTAGATTAATGTTGCCATGAATAATCATGTACAAGATTTTGTGTAGAGATGTTTTCATTTCCTTTCACTCTATGCAAAGAAAGCCTTTAAATCTAGGAGTGGAATTGTTGGTCATATGGTAACTCTGTGTTTGGCTTTCTGAGGAACTGCCAAACTGTTTTCCAAAGTGTGACTATACCATTTTACATTCCCATCAACAATTTATGAAGGCTCCAGTTTCTCCATACCCCCTGTTATTGTCTGTCTCTTGGTAGAGTAATTCTAGTGGGAGTGAAAGTGATATCTCATAGTTTCTATTTGAAACTAATAACTAATGATGTTGTGTCTTTTCATGCACTTTTTGGCAATTTGTATATTTTTGGGGAAATGTCTGTTCAAATGTTTTTGCTCATTTAAAACTTGAAGTATTAATTTTTTAATTGCCATGTTGTAAGGGTTCTTCATATATTCATATCCATATGATTTATAGGCGCTTTCTCCCTTTCAATGGATTGTTGTTTCTTTGTTGATCATGTTCTTTGAAGCATAAATGTGTTTATTTAAATGAAGCTAATCTATTTTTTCAAATTTGTGCTCGTGTTTTTGGTGTTATATCTGAGAAACTATGTCCGATTCAAAATTGTGCAGTCTTACTCAGATTTTTCCTAAGTGTTCTATAGTTTTCACCTTCACATTCAGATTTGTGATTCATTTTGAATTAATTTTTTATCAGTGGTGTGAGGTAAGGCCCTACTTTATTCATTTGTGTAGCACCATTTGTTAAAGACTACTTTAATATTACAACTGTTGACTTGAATTATTATCAGTGTTTAAAAATGGCTCAACAATTCCAAGCTATTTTTAATTATCTTAGTGGAATTAGTAATATCTATATTTTCAAATAATTAGAGTTAAATTTTAATTTATTTTTATTAGACAGCAGTTTGGAACCATTAAAATATGATATTCTTATCCATATGAAAGATATTGCAATATAAAACTGGAGAAAAGTTCAGTTCAGTGTTGAGCATATAATGGATAGTAAATATTCATTGAACAAAAAAGAATAAATCATGCATTACTTGATTATTGTTACTTGTTGATTTTAATGGGTGTTTAGAAAATAATATGTGCTTCGAAGTTTATTATTAAGCAAATACAATTGTATTTTAAGTCAACCGTGTACAAAATGAAATAACAGAAAATAATTTCAAATTAGTCTCTTCATTCACTCTTGAATCTAGAACACAGTGGAAATATCTCCCACTACTTTTCAGATAATCTTTTCAGACATACTGGATAAAGTAAATTTTAATAGGCTTTCTATTATGTAATTCTCAGAGATCTTATAATGTAATTGTGCCTTATAAAAACAGGTCATAAAATGCAATATTTTTGGAGTATATTCTGGCCATGTAAACTTATCTTGATTGAATAGGTAACAGAGTTAGCAGACCAAGAAACTTTTAGAAATGCTTTCACTGTGATTCTATTTTGTAGACAATGAGGGAACTGGAGATCATACATTTAATATTTACATATATTCTATTTTGAATTCCAGTAAGAAAAAACAACCAAGGATATTTTTGGTATCTGGATTTGAATTTGCCAGGAATGCAAGTACAGCTTCCTCAGTAAAGACCTTGGTTTTGGAAACATCTTACCCCTTGGCGGCTCTCCAGAGTTCAGACTTGGCAGCATCAAGGACACAACGCAAGGTGTTTATTTGATTTAACATTTGGCAAAAGGTGTTTTGATTTGTAGTTTGTTTTTTTTTCACTTTATTTTTCTTGTTTTGGGTTGTTTGGTTCTGTCAGTGAACCTGGGTTCTGAACATAGGTCTTTTTTGTGGAAGGCAGTGTTACACTGAGAAAATGTTTTTACTTGTGTTTATTTTGTGGTATGTGGACAAACTCAAGTAAATGAAGTAAGGTTCATAAAGCTATAAATCCTTATCTGATTGATTTGTTAATTTATTTTCTTTAATTAATTTCAACAAACATTTGTTGGTACATTAAGTACTTAGTCTCTCTTGATATTTGGTACACTATTTTACTTTGGTACATTAAAATATTTTGATAATTACATATTGGTTTTAATCAATGTTACTGCATAGTAATATTAATTAATGAACATAAAATATCAGTTATTCAACATTATTTTTTAAGATTTCTCCATGCTACATATGTATTAAGGAGAAAGGAAATATAGTATAAAATGTAAGGTTATATGTTGTCATTATTTCTCTGACCTCATCTTCTATTTTTACTCACTTATGAATTTATTCAGAAACTTTTAGTGGTTCTCTGTTTCACTGAAGATGAAGCTCTTAAGTTGGCCCATATGTCTCTACAGACCTGACCCCTTGCTTTCTAATTTCATCTCTAAATACTCTCATCCTCATTCTTTGCTCCAAGCATACTGTCTTGTTCTTTGAACATACCAGGCATTTCCTGTTTATTAGTTTTTGTACTTGCTATACTCTCCTTTGAATTGTTCTTGCCCCAGATATCTGCATGGATAATCTCCTTACTTTCCATTGCACCTGCATTAAAAAGGTCACTTTCTAATTGGAGGTCTTACTTGTCTTCCATGCAACAATTGATAGTGTTTCCCTGTCCATAGCATTTATCACAATATAATAACCTATTTTTTATTATACATATTTTTCTTATTGCCATTGTTCCCTGCAAAAAATATAAGACCTATGAGGGCAGGGATTTTTTATTTGCTTTCTTTTTACTCTATCTTTACCAACTAGAATAGTCTTTAATTCTTGATGACTGAATGAATGAATGAGAAGTTAATTCTATAAACATTTTTAAGTACTTACTATTAGGTAGACACTGTATTACATGGTGGGGATGCAGGATTGAAGTACATAATTCCTCCCTTTAGGAGTATAATTTAATGAGAGAAATATATAATTACAGCAGTCATTTTACTAAAAATCTTGTGTTATAATAAGAATGTAAATAGAATGTAATCAACACTGGCTTAAGACAGAGTATAACATATCCTAAAAAATAATATTTTGAAGCATTTTAAGAGAAAAGAGCATGAACTAAGACAGTATGATATTGTATAGTATGATAATTTCAGCTGCATTTAATTCAAAATAGTTGGAGCACACAATGTGTATGGGATAAAGACAGGTTAAAAAGATTGGAGAGAATCATACCAAACTATGAAATAAGAACTGCATCTTAAAGGATATAGAGAAATAGTCAGTGATACAACATTCTATAGGGGAATTTCTTGACTAAATTTATGTTGTGAGAGATTGTTCTGGAAGTGGCATAGGGATGGACTTGTGGGAAAAAAGACTGAATTCAGTAAAAATTTATTCTGGTACAAATTCAGTAATGCAAGTGAGGCCCCAGGTGGAGGCATTGACAGGGGATATAGAAAGAAGGAGAACAAAAAGCAGAAAAAGAAGAAAACTGTAAATGGAGGTAATCGCCTGTACATTGGGGAAGCCTTAGCAGAAAACTTTTTACACTGAGATCAAAGTAAAAGTATTAATGCAGACAGTATTCATGTCTAAGGCTGTGTATAGATTTGTGTGTTGGTGTATGTGAGAAAGTTAGAGCAAGCTTGCAAATTGATTCTTAGTTGATCGATGGTCTGTCTTTTCTTTCTGAGTTAGGAAATGAGTCCAAGTGCGCAGACTAAATTGAAGGTGCATAGGAGATTTGAGGAGCACTATGCAAATTGGGATGGCTAGAATCAAATGGGTGATAAAGAAAATTTGGGATGAGAGATTGCTGGAAATTTTTAGGCACTTAAATTGCCTAAACATTTTACTGTAAAAGTTGCTTTGGAAACTCAATGGCTTTTTTCTTTAAATTGTTTATAATTCAGCAACAATTTGAAAATCTATACTTTAACAGAGTTTTGTGAATGCCATTTTTATTATGCGGGCTCATGAGATATACTGGGCCCTGGATAAGAATTTTTGTTAATGTGATAAGAAAATCCCAATCATGTCATAATAGTCAAAAAATTTAAAACTAGTTAAGTCATTATCTAATACTTTTATAGAAACATTGTTTTTTTGTGATAGACTTTTTTATTTTGAGAGAGAGAGAGAGTGACAGTAAGACAGAGAGGAAAGAAGGAGAGAGATAGAGAGAGAGAGAGATAATCAGTTTTATTTAGTTTTTTGTCTGACTTTCATTGCTCTGAGACTCTTTGAGTATATGGTACTGGGGTTTGAACTCTGGTCCTCGCATGTGCCAGACAAGCACCATAACCACTGAGCTACTGCTTCAGGTCCATGTGATAGCCATTTTTTTAAGGACTTCTTAAAGAGCAATTTTAGGTTCACAGCAAAATGGAGAGGAAAGTATAGAGATTCTCAAAAATCTCCTGTCCCAATACATGCATAGGTCTGCCCATTATCAACATTCCCTGCTAGAGTCGTGCATTTGTCAACAACTCATGGACCCATGTTGACACAGCCTCATCCAAAACTGCTAGCTTACTTTAAGGTTCACTATTACTGTTGTATATTTTACGGGCTTGCACAAATGTATAGTGATGCGTCTGCCACTACAGTGTCATATAGAGTGCGTCTTCTGCGTTCTGCATTTTTACCCTTCCCCTGCCTCCCAACCCCTTGCAACTACTGGTCTTTCTGTCTCTATAGCTTTGCTTTTTCCAGAATGTCTTATAGTTGGAATTATATAGTGGATAAGTCTTTTTGTACTGTCTTCTTTCAGTTAGTAATATATAGTGAAGTTTCTTCCATATTTTTTCATTTCCTGATATTATATTTCTCTTTAGTGCTGAATTGTGTTCCATTATCTGGATGTACCATAATTTATCCATTTGCCTATAAACAATATCTGAGTTACTTCCAGGTTTTTGCAATTGTCAATAAAGCTGCTGTAAATAAATGTATGCAGATCTTCGTTCATTTTCAGCTCCTTTGAGTAAATACCAAAGAGTGTGATTGCTGATTCATATGGTAAGAGTATATATTTTTTTTTTTTGTAAGAAACTGCCAAACTATTTTCCAAAATGGCTATATTGTTTTGCATTCCCACTAGCAATTAGAGTTCTTGTTTCTCCACATTCTTGCCAGCATTTGATGATGTCAGTGCTCTGGAGTCTGGGTATTCTAATAGATAATAAGAGATATCCCATTATTGTTTTTATTTACATTTTCTTAACCATGTAAGATGTGAAACATTTCATGTGCTGTTGGCATCTGTGTTCTTCACATCTACCAAAACAGTTACTCTTTTCTTTGTGTTGCCTTGTTTTTTGTATCTAGTTTTGTCTTCTACTACTATTTTTTCTCCTCCTCTTCTCCTTATTCTGTCTCTCACTTTTAATTTTTCCTTTTACAATAATTTAGGAGATGCTCTGAAATTGAGCTTCTTGTTTGCCCTTATGTATTAGATCCAGGGTTATAGTAAACATTGAGATGCTACATTTATCATTGCAAATGAAAAGTTGCAGGCCTAACCAGTTTAATCTAAAGTCAAGCTACTGCTCTGATAGAAGAAACTATTAACTTGTACAATGAATGTGCTGGATTTATTGGAAAAACTGAGACAGACTTACTAAAAATAACATTGAGTTTACAACTCCTGTAGAGGACATAAAGAAAAATTGGCACAAGTGTTTACCTGAGGTTATTTTCTTAAATAGAAGGATAATTTGGGACTTTACACAATTAGAGATTAAGTTGCCAGTTTAAAAAATGGTGAATAGTGTGTAAGCCTTGTTTTGTTCAAGAACATTCCATTTTAGAAAGTAAATATTTTTGAGTAACCATTATGCACATATACTGTAAGGATATTAGTCATACTGTATGAATCCAGAACTTCCAACATGTATGAGCAATGACAATATACATAATTTGGCATCTTTTAAGTTATCTAAATATACTTGTATTGTAGACACTTAGCTGTTGATAAAAGATGTCTAGGAGATGAAGTGGTAGAAACTGTATAATTACATGTAGTCAAGTTGTTACAGGCTTAGTATATTCTGAGACCCTTATTAGAATCTTATATATAATGGAGATCATTGATTTTTAATGAACATGAGGTCAAGGTCAGGGTGTGTTTTGGGGGAGTGTCTAAAGTACTATTTAGACTAGTAAACCTCAACAGTAACTATTTAAACCAGCATGATAATGGTATTAGTAATGGTATTAGTAATACTGAGCACTTACTATGCAAGAAACACATTAAGTACTGTATGTTATTTGTCTATTTAATTTATCCATTACAATACAACCATATAAGATAGGTTTTCTTACTATACCCATTATTAAAATGTAAAATGAACTTACCTTGTTCAGTGGCTAAAAAGTGACAGACTTGGAAAGGAAACAAATTCAGAGAAGAGTTGACCTATACTTTATTATGCTCATATTCCTATAAAATTGTAGTAACAATTAAAAACTCAATGCATTTAATGCATATATTAAAAGAAAATTATAGTTCCATTTGTAAAGTTTATAATTGTTGAACATCAGATATGCATGTTTGAAGTTAACATAATTTTCTTTTGGAGAATATTTGGTAAAAAATACTTAGTATTGGCATTGTCCTTATTTTTTGAGCTTTTTTAGTATGCAAAACAAAGATTCCTCTTCTTTTGGTACTACATGCTAATCAAAGGAAGTCAGAAAATAAACAATACACTAAGTTTAATATGAAAAAATTTAACATATTTTTAAACGTGGCTTTGATAGACCTAAGGTAAAATAACTTTTATGTTTCATCACTGATACTCTGTTCATTCATTTGATAGTGCCTATACCAGATCATTCAAAGTATGAAATATTGAGTGCTGTAAATGGTTATTTACTTTAAATAATTAATTTGAAATTAAATAATGTTGAGCACTACTATGGAGAGATCTCTCTCTCCCTTCTCTTCTTCCTTACATGTTGAAGATACAGCATTTCAAGGAAGCAATTAAATATTATTTGTCAGTTTTAAAGGAACTTTATTTTCTGTAATTACAGACCTAGGTGGTCAGTCTGTGACTTAAAAATAATGAAAGTGAATTTTAAAAAGTTCCTAAGATATATTTTCTAATGAAGAACACATAAAATAACTGCAGAAGCTCATGATTAAAGATTTATTTATTTATTTACTTTGCAATATGTGGGCATGTCTTTGTGTATACATGAGAAAAGAGGAAGGGAGAGAATGGGTATGAAAATGTGAAAGTACTCCATAGATGCCTTTTTTCAGGAGCTTTTCAGAATCATACTACTGTAATTCAGGAAATTATCTAAATATTTGCATATTGTTAAATTAAAGTATATCATTTTTCTGTGTTTCATCTGCTTTTCTTCAAGCAGTCTTAATGCTCGTATGCTGTGTATTCCTTTATGCAATCATGTCCAGGTTTACTACTCCAAACCCTCTATTTGGTAAACCATGTTGCATTAATTCTTGTGAGTGCATTAAGGAGTTAAATAATGGATATAGTTTATGGAGTTCATCACTGAAATTTTAATGATGTGGTAGAGTAAAAAATTAAAATGTTCAATCACAAGGTCATTAACAAAGAATAAAAAATAATTAAGGGCAAAAGAAAAAAGAAGGTTTTAAGATAAAATCGAAACTCAACTTGAATATAAAAAGCGCCCTGTGTTGAAAAAGGCATAGGCAGAATTTTTGCAGAGAATGGAATTTATATTAAAAGAAAATTATAGTTCCATTTGTAACTAGATTTTTGTATTGAGAGCATGAATGTGTTTGGAACAAGATACTAAAAGAATTTGGGAAATAATAGAGGTAACAAAAGTGACACATACAGTTAAAAACGGTTAAAAATAAATAATAGGGAGTATGATACATTAAGGAGAAATATGGTCCAGAGATTATTATGATGGCCAAATATGTGAAAAAGTTGGAAAACAAAATTTTTTCCTTATTAATAGCTTTAGGCAGTTTATTCATGAAATAAAAGTTGCTTACTTTCACAAAATCCCATTTTCTGAACTGAGCTAACCAGAGCAAGTTAAAAGACAGGGACTCAGAATAATTCATAGCCTTTTTACTACATTCATTTTTAAATGCCTTATTTGAAAGGAATGTCCTGGTTTATGATTTTCATATTTTTCCCTTTTAGAAAGAGGCAGATGGTATGAAAACTGGACTCCCTTATTTAAAGGGAATGTTGATATTTATAACCAAGCTTATCTCCAGCAAGATTTGTTTTTTGCAGCTGTTCCAGGTTGGAAAAAAAATATTATATTAAAGCCCTGGCTTGTGTTTCTTTCCACATTTAGGGAGGGATTTTCAAAATGTGAAAAAGTGGTGTTTGATTTTAAACATGAATGCAATGTAAACTGTGATTTTTTTCTGTCTATATGTGAATTTTCTGTTTGTGTGCTGTGATGATATTACTCTTTTTGTTTCACTGATCTATTTCCTCGATATATCACTCTTGAGAAAAAATTTGCTCATCATTTTCTATATAACATCAAAGTATTCCAGGAAATGGAATACATTTTAATGATTAGCTAGCTTATGCTATTAAACAAAACACTTTCTTATTTTCCATTTTAATATTTTAGGCAGTTTTGTTTCTGCTCAGAGTATCTGTTTTACTGGGAATTTTTTTTGTCTTTACAGTTATATCATTTGTTTTAAGTTTTGTTTTTCTTTTTTCTCTTTTTGTCTAATTATAAGTGCTTTTGTATTTCTTTAGGCATATTTTAGATCCATTTTTTTATAACTTAATTGAAAAATGAACTGCATTTTGTACCATAACCTATCTTTGAGCTAATGGAAATATTAGAGAGTAGATATCATTGCCTGCATATGCATATACTTGTGTATAAGGATTCACACATACATGATGTTCCATAAACAAGAATATTTTTAATTAATATATTGTGAATAAATGTGTTGACTGTTGATTAATGTGGAGATAAAAAATAGTATGCCTGTCAAATTAAAGCAAACTCCACTATTTATGTAGGGATTATCTTCTTGAATGTGAAACATTGTGCAAATTGTGATTATGTCAGATTTGCATATTTTTCTTTTAAAATTCTGAAGCCAAAACTTTTACTTAAAAATTTCTGTTGCCTGTCAGCACTCAGCAATTTAACTATTTACTTCAATATCATGAAGACCAGCATATTTTAAATCTATGAAACCAGTCATCACTAGTAGCCATCAATTTAATTATCTCCAGAGAGATTTCTTGCTGTTTCATGAACACATCTTTTAGGTTTCAATCTTGAATTCACAAAATAATATTCATTTTTTTACTCTCTTTAGTGACAGAGTACATGGTGCATGAGTCCTTTCAGTAAATTTTATCAGTTCAATACATTCCACATCTTCTTTTATCTTTCTTTTTTCTTTATAATGACACAGAACTGTAAAGTGAAGAATATGGCAACTCTGTTGGTATATCAACTTTCTTTCTTTTATGTGATGCTTTCACACTAGGATAATTCTTCATTGCATAAATGCCATTCTTTCATTGCATGAGTGTTTGCTTTATATGGATTTAGAAAAATTCAAATGAAATTTTCAAAACAGAGCAACAAATTGACATGAAACAATGAGTTAAAATATCTAGTATCCTACTACTCTGTACATTCACCATGTAACAGGGAGAATGATCCTGCAAAAGGCATAAAACTGTTCAAAGAAAAGTATTGCACATTTTTATTGCTGGTTTTGTTTTTTTATAGTTCATTTTGTTTGTTTCCAATAGATACCTATATAAGCAAGTGTTTAAGGACCTTATGACATGGGTTTGTCTGTATGCATTTTTATTTATTTAGCCATAAAATCCAAAGAATACATTTATCAAATTCTTTGAAAATAAAAAAAGATGAAAGAATATTCCTTCAATAAGTATCTTAAACATCCGAATGACACATTAGTTCAAATAGAAAGAGTTAGGGCAGAAATAAATTTGAGGTGGGTGAGGGAAGGAGATGCTGTGTTTAGTCATATAAATATGGAAGTGTCAGTGTATAATAGAAAATGAAGTAAAATACATTTCACTAAATTAAAATAATTAATTTTTAAATTCAGAATGTACTTATGAATTACCTGTGGTGTAACTTTTTATTATGAACATCAGTGATTATTTTCTATTAGTTTGAGGCAAATAACAAATTGCTGATGATCACTCTCTTGAAAATCTCCCCTTATAGAGCCTGATACAGTGGTAAAATGTTAACTTTTCAGAAGGAGGATTTGATCAACATTGGTCCTATCTAGCACTGGAGAATTTTTCTTGAAGCAAATCTTTTTCACCTAGAAGTTTTCTTACTTCTCCAACTTTGACCTCTAGACCAAGATTTAAAGTATTAATGTGGTTGGATCAGTCCCATTTGGTTAATATCCTTATTTTAAAAGTTGTCTGACATGGCATTAGCCCTAGATAACTAAGTATATATTCATTTGTTCTGGAATATTTGATAATGTTTCCCCCTCAATTGTAACTCTCTATATCATCTAATAATTAATAAAAATTGTCTGATATGGGGACCTAATTCTATTCATGAAACCTCTCTTCCCATTCATTGTGACATAATCACAGAATCTTACCAAGTCACAAATTCCATCCACACACAAGGTGGGGAGGCAGTTAAACAAGGGTGAGAGTCATTGGGGTTATCTTAGAATTCTACTTATAATATTTGATAAAAGTAAAACCTATCAAGATGAGTTTGAGGATAATTTTAACTGAATAAGTAATCTGTAATCATTTTCCTATTTTAAAAGTTCATCCTAGCTCTTTCTGGCTTAACTCACACAACATTTTTGTAGCTTAAGTCACACAACATTTTTGTATTTACATTTGACATTCTATTCTTTACATCTCTGCTGCTACTGTCATAGTTTCCTCTTTATCTGGGTTTAGAGTAGGATAGACATCAGGGACCCACATTTTAAGGTTTCTAGCATTTTATGAATTCCTAGGGAGAGTTGTTTTGGGTTTACATAGAGCATTTGGAACTGTTTTGAGAAAGCAGAGTATCTCAGTTAATTGCAAACAATAGCAACAACAATAAAACTGTGATTATGTTTAGGAATAAATAAGGCAGAAATACAGTAATGAATTTTCTTGCCATGGCTTCCCCAGAAAACAAAGTCTGAGGCATGATGTAGGTTTGAGTACAATATTGGAAGAGAAAGAGTGAGGGAGAAATGGAAGAAAGGAAAACAGATAAGGAGGAAAAACAAATAAAAGTTGATTACTAAGCAGGCTTCAGCTGCAAGAAAATATAGGCACTTGCTTAGTCAGTCACGCAGAGCATCTCCAGACAAACTACAGAACTGATCAATTAAACTGAGGAAGGGAAAGAAATTCATCTGCCAGTGTCTTCCCATCTCTTGTTTTTCATTGGTCAAACTTCATCTCATGGTATATACTGTCCTGGTTCTTTCAGATTGTGTTCCCTGTTACTTGTGGGCAGTTGTTTGGAAATTAAGATCCCACACTGTATGTTGTGGGGCTTCACTGGTATCTGGAAGTAGTAGGAGCAACCACGTTTTTGTGAGTCAGGGGAGTGATATTGCTGTGACTGTGTAGGTGGTGTTGGACCTGTGCCTCCTCCCTTACCCCAGGGAATGTTATGTCAGTCATAACATAATGATGGCTATATAAACACAAACAGATCAGCTGAAGTTAGTGCGTGCTGCTAAGTGCATTGCCTAAGTGACACAGGATTCAGTAGACAGTAAATCTGGGTAAGTGCATAAAATGGGTCCAACACAGGATGATAGTACTCATTGAACCCTGCCAAATTCTTTTTTTTTTTTTTTTCCAGGGCTGAGGACCAAACTCGGGGCCTTGCGCATGCTAGGCAAGCGCTTTGCCACTGAGCTAAATCCCCAACCCCTGGCCAAATTCTTTAAAGATTCTTTATCATACATAAATGTGCTCTTCACCATATCTCATCCACAGAAAGCACTCATTATTTGTTTGTTTAATTTCTAGATAATATAGTTTTTTCTGTCTTTTAGAGTCTTTTTAAACATTTGGTTAGAAATTTCTTTTATGGTGGAAGAATGAATCAGGTATAATTTCTCTCAGAAGCATAGATATCTCTTTGGATATCCTTTGTTTATTGAGTGCTAGAGTTATTTAAAAAGTATTGGTCTTTTGGATGTGTTACTTTTTAAATGTAAGTATTTAATCAGGATTGTATTCTTTACTGGTGTAACAAAATTCAAATGTCTGGGTAGAAGGCATAATTTTCACAATTATTAGAAATTTGTATTAATATTTACATGCCTTCTTACAGAATGATTTTGTTATTATTTGGTAGTTATTAATGTTGTGATTGATTGAATAAATATAAACAACTAGATTGGTATATGATCAACAAAGTTTCATCAAAGTAATTTTTACATGAATAAGTATATTATCTGTTTAATAATGCAGTATTTCATTATTGAAAGATATAATATTAGAAACATCTGCCTCACTTCTAAGATTAAGAAATAAAATTACAATTAAAGACTTCCTCTTCTGGTTATGATGGCAAGTTGTATAGAATATATTGAATGAATATATATGTAAAGGCAAGTGTGTGTGTATATGTATATATGTACATATACATGCATATGCATACACTTCGCAAACATTTGGCAACACAGCATAGAATTGTGGTCCCTAAGTTAAAAGGAACAGAGTAAGCCCTGCAATTTCCTTGATGTATTTTCCTATAGTTAATTTCTTGACTATGGTTATAGAAAGAAGGAACCCATATAAAGCCCAGCAACCTTACTGAGAGTAAGTGTTGGAAGTGGGGTTTGCAGAGACTGAGGGAGTTATATATTGTAAGGCAGAGTTCTAGAGGGAACTTTGAAATCCGCTGAGGAGTTCCTTCTCATCTTTGTTGGATACTAGGTGATATATGTGTTCTGTAAAACTTCATATGGCAGGGAATTAAATGAGAAGGTAGTTTTATGTTGAACAATTCTGTGAGCTCACACAGAGTGAGGAGATAATAGGGCTTTAACCACTCAGAATGGCATATCCCAATGATAAACCATGGTGATTGATTAGATGAGACCCCAAAGAGGATATAATACTTTAGCAGTAGGTTAGCAGTAGGGATGATCTATCACTGGAGTGTTGGCTATATTTGGAAAAACTTAAAACTGATAAAACAAATCTCCCTTCTTCTAACAAAAAGCCCAAAGTGTTTCAAAGGAATAAAACAATATCAAAACTTTCAACAGTGTAACAATTGCATTCTCCATTATCCAATAAAAGTACTAGATAAAACATAGAGCAGGAACATGTGATCACTAGAGAGGAGAAAACCAATCTATAAAAACAGAACTGTAAATGACAGATTTGATAGGATTAAGTTCAATGGATTTAATGAGTTATTATAGTTTTAAATATCTAAAGGAAAATATTAATATCAGAGAAAATAGAAGGTATGAGGAAGAATGAAAGAACTTCTAGTGATGATAAATATAATTTATGAATTAATAATTTCACTGAATGTTATTAACAGCAGATTAAACATTGTATAAAAACAAAATCAAAGATGCAGTAAAATCAAAACAAAATTAAGACAAAGAGAAAATGATTCCCCTCCAAATGAATAGAGTCTATTCATTTGGCTCATCACCCTTGTAGTTGAAGTCCTAGAATGTTGGAAAGGAAAAAGTATTTGAAGAAGTCATAGCACAACTTTTTCTAAGTTTGAAGAAACTTACAAGACCACAGACTTAAGAGGTTTAGGGAACCCCCAAAAGGAAAAAAAAGACACCAAAGTGAATTGAAATCACATTGCTAAAGCAATGATAAAATCTTCAAAAGCAGCAAGAGTAAGGGATGAACATGAGTAAAACATAAATTTAAAATAGGTGGCAATGGATGTCTTAATTTTATTGTGATAACCATTACACAGTATATGTATGTATCAAATCACACTGTTTAACTTGAATAATTGCAGCCTTTATTTGTCAAGTATTTTGACATAAAAGGAATATATTTCAAGAAGTTTGAAGACTGTTCCACAAAACTATTTCACTCAGAAGACAAAGGAGCACTCCTTCAAGTACTGTAAGAAAATAGTTGTGACCCTAGAATTCTATATCCAGCAAAAAATATTCAAAGTTAAAGACAAAACTTTTTGTAACTAAACAAAAGCTGAGATAATTAGTTGCTAAAAGACTTGCACTATAAGGAATGTTAAAGGAAGCTTTACAGGAATGGTGAAAATGATAACCTACGGAAAGAATGAAGAGTACTTAAAATAGTAAATATGTGAATAAACAGACATTTTCTCATTTTTAAGTACTTTAAAAACACACTCAATCGTTTCATAAAATCTTAGTATTGGTTTATAATATATATAGATGTAGAATGTGTGATAACAATAGTCCAAAGGATAGGTTGTGGGGATTAGAAATATTTTATTGGAAGATTTTATATGTAATATTTTATAAAATTATTTGAAGATAGACTGTGATAGGTTATACACTTATATTATAAATTCTGGAGTAACCCCTTCAAATGTAAAATAAAGTTGAATAATCAATAAGTTAAAAGTGTCTATAGAATAAAATACTAAAAAATTATTCAGCTAATCCCAAAGAGGCAGGTAAAAAAAAGAACAAAAGGAAAAAGCAGATGGATCAATTAGAAAATAAATTGTGTGATGGTGGATATAAATACAAATCTATAATTACAGTAAATAATACGGTCTTAACCTCACATTTAAAACATTCAGACTGGGTACAAGAACAATACCCCACTAAATGTTCAAGAGATCCAATTAAATAACCTTGCACAAGCTATCTCAATTATATCTTCCTTGTTTCTACCAGATAGCCACAGAATTTGGTGCTTATTATATGGATGCATGAGTGTGTGTGTTTCCTAAGTAATATTTACTATTGATTTGCATATTTTAAAGTGGTATATAGATGCATCAATACATGCATCTTTGTCTAGACATTTTTGCTACTTTATGTTTCACAGATGATTAAGATGTGTGGACATACTCAAAAAAATTTTTTGTGCACATTTAGGATTCTTTCCCAGATTCATATAAATAACAAATTGATAATCTTCCATTTTACTAGGTATTGCCATATTGTTCCCCCCAATATTTCATGAGTTACTGTTATTAAACTTATTATAATTTATCTGTGCCCAACAATGTTCCATAATTTATCTTGAATATATGTTTATAGGTATTCACAGTATTTATAAGCATTTATAGAATCATGTTGCTAATGTAAATTGTGATTTTTATTTATGCACTTTAAGTATGCTTGCTAAACTCTTAAGAATAATTTTATTCAGATGATAATAATAATTTGCTTAAGATTTCTCCTCCCATCCCAACTACAGAATCATGTTATTTGTAGATAAAGTTTTGATTTTTTCCAGCCCCAAAAAACATTGAAAACTTCAAAGTAGCTGCCATTTGAGGTGTTTATATCTGCAGTATATCACTTTCCTTCATCCTTTAGCCTTAGTTTTCTGTCCTAGCTAGATGAAGTAAGATTTTATTATCTGTATGAAAGTTGAAACAACCTTGGGATTCATATTCCCCTCTTAAAATAACCCCGTTCAAAGGGATTATGTGCATTAAAAACTTGAGGTTTCTGACTTTTATTAATAATTATTTTCAGTTACTTATTGTTTCATAAGGAAAACCTGTCTGAAGGCGGGATAGTTAATAGTCAAAGAGGATAGGAAACTGTCCTTTCTCAACCTCAGAATCCATGAAGCCAAACATATTCTTGACTCATTAAGCTCTTGTGTGAAGCTGCCCACCTCATTCGTTTTCTGCTAGAACTGTAGAAGTCTGTTTTTACATTTTTAGATATGTATCCTTATATCAGTACTTTCTACTAGTAAAAAAAAAGTGCAAGTATTTTATTTTTTAGTTTGATATTTTTGATATTATCTCATTGTAACCTTTGGAAACTATTTTTTTTAAGAGGGAAGGACAGTGAGAGAGAGAAGACAGAGAGAGAGAGAGAGAGAGAGAGAGAGAATCAATTTTTACTGAGTTTTTCACATGGCCTTCATTGCTCTGACACTTAGTTGTGTACATGGTGGGTGCTGGGGTTTGAACTCCTGTACTTGAGCATGCCAGGCAAGCATGTAACAGCCGAGCTACCGCTGCAGCCCTGGAAACTTCTTTTTTGAGAGAATGTTTTCATAAAAAATAGCCTTTAGAGAATAGTGTAATTTGTATAATTAATGACCTTTTAGTTTGATGATTACAAGTTCATAGTAGGTACCTTATAGACCAATCCTAGCTTAACTAACCCATCTCCTTTTGCAAGTATACAAGAAATTAACTAAAGTGCACTTCCTGTTTTGTTGAAATAAAACACTTGGTGATTATAGTGATCATTATCCTGTTTGGGAAAATGGTTACTTACTATAGAAATTCTCTCCATTTTGTGGCCTCTCAGATTTGAAATAACTACCCCTTTTATATTTGTGCAGAGTTCAGAATTTTAAACAGTAATTCCAGTGGACTCAGCTAATGTGGTACCCCCCTCCTCTAATGATGAGTGTTGTTGATGGTACACACAAGGCAGCTTTTTGTCTATTCTGGGCAGTATAAATTTAATGTGTTGTTTTCAAGTGTGTCATGTGCCCAGATGCCACAACAATCTGTGCATTAAAAAAGCATTAAAATGAAAGTAAGTAAAATATTTGTATTTTTTGGTGGGGGCTAAGGAATTTGTGATGCAGTTATGTTTGGATCAACTAATTCTGCTAGGGTTTAGGAAAAGCAAGTACATTATTTTCTTATGGCAGTTATAAACATTTTATCATATTAGATTTCAAATACACCCCATTCCTAGCCTCACCACCTATCCTATACATACATTACCATATATCTAACCTAATATTTTGGTAAGTGTGCCCATGACAGCCTGAGTTTGAAAACTCTACCAGGAAGTTCATCTTGTTGAACATGCTGCCATCTTGGTCCCTCCTCAGTCTTACTGACTACTTCCAAAGGGTAAGGCCTTGGAATTCATATTTTGATTTAAAAGCACTGTTATTGTCAGTCAGATTTTCCTCTGCCTATGCCCCATCAAGGTTATTTCCAAATACTAAAAAAATTAAACACTAAATATCACTTCCTCCTGCTTGCTACATTTCTCCCTTAGTGTATTGTCTTTGAATTTTAGCTATTTTTCCTCCCCTATTCTATTAATTATCTTCAAAATTCTCACTCTTTCTAATCTTATTTAAAAATATCTTATTTGGTTATTGTACTATACAAAACCCTTCAATGGCCTCCATTTGCATTTAGAGAAAAGCCTATTTAATAAAAAAATAAATAAATAAACAATTCATCAAAAACTACCATAATTCAGTCATGCTGCCCCAACCAGATCTTGCCATGCATCAAAGAGGTTGAAGGATCTCACCGTCCCTGCTCAAGCTTCTCATCTGCTTACAGCAGTACTTGGCAGTGGTTCTCAGTCTTTAATGGTCCTACCAATCACCCAGGAAGTCTAAAAGCAAAACAAAACTGGATATCTATGGGTCTTGGACCCTAAAATTCTGATTCAGAACTGTGATGGGGCCCAGGACCATTTTAATGACCATTCAAGACATCTCTGAGGCTGGATATCCACATTTTGACAAATGCTGACTTACAGCCTCTAATTTCCCTGGTAAGTAGGTATGCCAGTGCTGCATTTCAGCTTGCTGACTTTCCTAGCTTGACTGAGATTTCCCCAGGCCACAGCTGACTCCTGAGAGGCCTAAGCATTCAGTGAAGTTTTGGGATGAATTTAGTTCAAAATATTACAGGTTTCTGTACTGTAAATGCCTATGCCCCATATTATACTATTGTTCTTTTTGATGGATCAGTCTTCTGCTATTACCTTCCCTTTCTATATTTTTTTTATATCCCACTTAAGCTTTCCATCATCGGGCACTTCACTGAGTATTTATTACCTTTATTTGGGAGATTAAACTTGATTCTTCTTATAGACACTGTATTCCTGATGCCTTCTTAAATGTAGACTACTCTAATTTTTCACATACCTGTGAATCAAGAGATTGGTTGTTATGTTATTTCTTTATTTCCACCTCTAGATCATTTACTTTTCTGTGCTTTTAAAAAAAGCAAACTAGCAAGTCAAAACACCCAGTTCCTTGATGGTTCATTCAATTTGACTGTACTGCCCTTATCTATGAGCACCCAGGTCACTCCTCAGTCTTGGCAGTTCAGTCTGTTTTTGTGCACAAGTTCAGCCATTATACTGGTGCTTTCACTGTTCACATGTGTAGTAATGTATATTTTATTCTGTTCTCCAGGTTCTTTACTTTTTTCCATAATTTTTCTACCTAAAACAGACTCTTATGTGATATTAATAATATTAATACCTCCTACTCTCTATTAAGAGCTTAAGTTACTTGCTACTAAAAAAAAGGCAGTTCTTTTATGCTAAATATTTGATTATCTTTTATTCCTGAATTTCGTTGTTCAACATCTAAACCTCTTGGAGTCCAAAAATTGATCAAGTTTCTAAGTAAATCTAAATCCCTCCTATCTTCAATTCCTTCTGTAGCTTCAGACTCCTTTGTTCATTACTTCACCTACTCTTTGTACTATTCTAAACTTTTTTTTTTTGCCTTACTGCCCTTTTTTCATGTCCATCTGGAAGAAGAAAACTGCTTGATCTGACTGTCTTTCCCTGTGCCTCCACTGTACAACATGCATTTGCAGTCATGTAGTCCCATGCTACCATAGATTCTTGGTTACCAAGTCCATTTCATCACCTAGTATTTCTATCAATACTGTTTTCTTTTCAGACAACTCTTTGCATTCCACCGCAGCATCATTTCCAGGCTCTGATATTCAAATCTGCATTTTCTATCTTCCCTTTCAATGTTAGGAGATAATCTTGCCTCCTACTTAATAGTGCAAACAGAGCTACCAAAACTCTTTCTACTTTCAGCTGCCAAACCTCCAACCATGTATGTGTGTGTGTTTTAGCCACTGGCTTTCCCTTTCTCCTATTAAAGTGAAAGAGGTGATCTACTGTGATTATTCAGTCAATGTGCACAGGGTCCTATCTACTTGGAACTCAATTACTTTTTTATGTTTTGTCCAGTTTTACTTTTCCCCCCTCATTCCTTCATTTTCCTTTTCTTTATTTTCTAATTTTTTTTTTAATTTAAGAGAGAGGGACAGAGAGAGAGAGAGAATCAATTTTATTTAGTTTTTCATGTGGCTTTGTTGCTCTGAGACTTCACTGTATACGTGATGCTGGGGTTTGAACTCGTGTACTCACGCATGCCAGGCAAGCGCCGTAACCGCTGAGCCACCGCTGCAGCACCAATATTTTCTAATTTTTTAAGGAGTTAAGTTGTCCGTATAATCATAAATTTGTATTGAGTAACAATATGATAGGCATTTGATCCTAAACCATATGCCACCATGTTGCCCACACACCAATATCTTGATTTTCTATATTCCGTCCCTACAAGAGATATAAATGTGTGTATATGTGTGTGTGTGTGTGTGTGTGTGTGTGTGTATGAATGTGAATTTTCCAGAACTAAATTATTGCATACATATTTTTTGACTTTTCATGGAGGTAAGGAGTATAGTACATTGTTGATTACCCGCCCAGATCACTTCCTATGATCTCTCCCTCTCCTCTCCCTCCAACCTCTTCCCTCCTTTCCACATATAATCCCCTAGAGTATTTGTTGCTGCTAGAACACTCTTGTGTTCTAGCACCAGAGCTTTTGGATCCATTCATCTAGTGAGGGACATCTGGGTTGATTCCATAATTTAGCTATTGTAAATTGAGCTGCTGTGAACATTGATTTTGCTGTCACTGTAATGTGCTGATTCTAGCACTTCAAGGAAAATACCCAGAATAGGAATAGTTGGTCATACAATGGATTCATCCCTAATTTTTGAGGAGTCACCACACTGCTTTCCAGAGCAGCTGTACCAGTTTGCAGTTCCACCAACAGTGTGCTAGTGTTCCTATCTCCCCACAGCCACTCCAGCATTTGTTACCGTTTGTATTCATCATCTTTGCCGATCTGACTGGAGTGAGGTGAAATCTTCAAGTAGTTTTGATTTGGATTTCTTTGATTACTAATAATTTAGAACACTTTCTCATATATTCTTTGGCTTGCTCAATTTCCTCTGTTGATCATTTTCTGTTTTTCTTTCTGGCCCATTTATTGATTGGATTGTTTATGTTTTTGTCATCAAGTTGTTTGTGTTCTTTTTAAATTTTGGATATTAGTCCTCTGTCAGAGGAATCACAGGCCATGATTATCTCCTATTCTATAGGTTCTTTCTTGACAGTTTTGACCAATTTCTTGCCTGAGCAAAAGCTTTTAAGTTTAATGACAACGTACTCATTAATTCTTGACTTTAATTCTTTCACTGTGGGAGACTTGTTGAGGACGTCATTGCCAACTCCCACATGCTGAAGTTGTTAGTCCTAATTTTTCTGCTAGCATGTGTGTGACAGTTGGTTTAATTCCTAGTTCTTTGATCCATTTTGATTTGATTTTTATGCAAATTGAGAGATAAGGATCTAATTGCAATTTTCTTCAAGTGGTTTTCAGTTTGTCTAGCACTATTTGTTGGAATATTCTGTTAATGTCTGTTAAGTCCAATTTATTAATAGAGTTGTTTAGGTTAGGGATATCTTTGTTGATTTTTTGCTTTGATGATCTGTCTATTCTTGATAGTGGTACATTAAAGTCCCCTAGTATTATTATGTTGAAATTGATAAGAAGTTGATGTCCTTGAGTACTTTTTTCCATATATTTGGGAGGGTTGTAATTGGGTGCATAAATGTTAACTATTCTTATGACTTTTTAATGTATTGTTCCTTTTACTATGATGTAGTGACTTTTATTCTTTCTGACAAATTTTTGATCAAAATTAACTTTGTCAGAGGTGTAAGGATCACAATGCAACACTGGCTTGCTTTCTTGGGCCACAAGCCTGGTAGGCTTTTTGCCAGCCTTTCACCTTCAATCTGTGTCTATTTTTGGCTGTGAGTTGTGTATATTGTTGGATTTTGTTTTTTGATCCAGTCACCAATCTGTCTTTTGATTGGGGCATTGAGTCCATTCACGTTCAGTCCATAGACATGTGGTTCTGGGTCCGTGGCATTGTGACCATTACTGTATTTTGTGCATCTTGGATATCTTTTAGTGAGCTATGTTATTATTGACTTTCTTTTGTTTATGGGATTTGGGATTTGTTAGCCTGTTCCTCTGTATGAAGTTTGTCTTTGAGTATTCTCTGTAGAGTTGGTTTTGCATTTATGTATCTTATACTAATTTGAACTTATCATGGAAGTATTTAATTTCCCCCTCACATTTAAAGCTGAGTTTTACAGGGTATAGTATCTTTGGCTGAAAACTGTTTTCTTTCATTATTTGAGAAGTATCCTTCCATGCTTTCCTGGCCTTTATTGTCTGAGGTGAAAAATCCAATGTAATCCCTATTGATCTACCTCTGAATGTGATTTGATGTTTTTCCCTTACTGCTTTTAAAATTCTTTCCTTGATTTCTCTGTTACTCATTGTATATATAATGTGTCTCTTGGTGAGTTATCGTTTGTTTAGGTCTGTTTGGTGTACTATGGGTATCTTGAATTTGAATTTCTGGATCAGTTCAGATATGGGGGAAATATTCTTTGACTATCTCTTTGAGAAAATTCTTAATGCTGCTCATTTGTTGCTCTGTGTTTTCTCCTATCCCCATTACTCTCACTTTATTTCTTCTCATCTCGTCCCATACTTCTTGGAATTTCTGATCATGCTCAGAAATTTATTTTCTTGTCTATCCTCCTTGCACACAACGTTGCTCACCTGTCTTCATTGTCTGATGTTCGTTATTCAAGAACTTAGGATCTATTTTCTACTGTTTACTCTGATGTTAGTGTCTTCCAATGAACTTTTAATTTGATTGACTGTGTTTTTCAATTATAAGAACTCTGCTATGTCTCTTTTCATAATGTCTGCCTCTTTCTGAAAGTGGTCTCTCAGCTCCTGAAATTGCTCTCATTTCCTTCCTTAAGTCTGTGATTGAATTACTGTTGATACTTTTTCTAGGTTTTTATCTAGAACCCCAACCGTGGAAACCTTGTGTGGGGGAGTTGTGGGTTTGAGGAGGAAGATTGTTTCCCTTTTACCTCAATTTCAGTTTTAGAGATTGGGGGTTGAGATCTGTCACTGATTAATTTACTTGGGAGCTTTGTTGATGGGTGTGGAGTTTTTGTCTCTTTGCTTAACTGGGCTAGGATACAATTTGGATAGTGCAGTTCAATGGCTAGCTCCCCAACCTGTGAATTATTATGGACCTTTACTATTTCCAGTACTTCAGGGGAGAGGGGATAGGAGTCAATATGTGCAGCCAATGCATACAACAGACTGTTACAGTGTTAAATTACCACCTATAAGAGCAAATGGATTAGCAGTTTTTTTCATGAGAGTCCTCAGACTATATTTGGTTTGAAAACAAACACTTGCTTTAAAATTTGACATTCCCTTCAGTTTTCCAAAACTTTTGTAGATGAAGAAAAAACGTCTAGAGACGTTTAATGGCATCCTACTCATTGATTTTTGACATTAATTCTTTCATTTGAGGAGTCTTGTTGAGAAAGACTTTGCCTACTCCCAAGGGCTACAGTGTTGGTCTTATTTTTTCCTTTAGCAGTTCTATGGTAGTGGCAGCTTGTTTAGTTCCTAGTTCCTTAATCCATTTTTATTTGATTTTTGTGCAAGGTGAGAGATAAGGATCTAATTTCAACTTTCTGCAAGTGGCTGTCCAGTTTGTCTAGCATCATTTGTTGAATAGGTTGACATTTCTCCATGTTATATTTTGACCCCCCTTGTCAAAGATCAGATATTTAAAGGTTTGTGGGTTTGTTTCAGAGTCTTCTATTCCATTGGTGTTCATTTTCATTTGATACCAGTATCATGCTTTTGTGGGTTTTTTTCTTCTTGTTGTTTTTGTTACTATAGCTGTATAGTGTAGTTTAGATCTGGTATTGCAAATCCACCTTTTTTGTCCTTCTTGCTTAGTAATGTTTTGGCTATTCTGGGTTTCTTATTGTTCTAAATGAATTTGAGAATTGCTTAATCTATATCTGTAAAGAATGACATTGGTATCTTGATGGGGATTGCATTGAATCTATTAGTGCTTTTGGTAGAATGGCTACTTTAATTACATTAATTCTGCATAGTTAAGAGCATGGAACATCTTTCCATCTTCTCAGGCTTTCTTGGATTTCAATATCATCCTTTGTCAAAATGGGGATGTTGTATGGGTCTAGAAATTTCTCCATGTCTTCCAGATTATCTAATTTAGAGGGTTTTGTTTTTCAAAATATATTCTTATAATTTGTTGGATATCCATGGGGTCAGTGGTGATTGTTTCCTTTTCATTGGTGATTTTATTGGTTTGCTCCATTTCCTTCTTTCTTTTAGTGAGATTGGCTAGTGGTCTATCAATTCTATTTATTTTTTGAAGTGCCAACTCTTTGTTTCATTGATTTTTTTTATTATTACTTTCTTTTTGTTCTCCATTTTATTGATTTCAGCTTTGATCTTGATTATTTCCTATCTTCTGCTGGCTTTGGGATTAGACTGTTCTTCTTTTTGTAGGGATTTGAAACTTATTTATTTGGGATTGCTCCTCATTTTTAATGTAGGCTCTCAGTACTATCAATTTTCCCCTTAGAAATGTTTTCATGCTGTCCCAGAAGTTTTGATATTTTGTGTCTTCATTCTCATTCTCTTCCAAGAATTTCTTGATTTCTGCTTTCATGTCTTCTTGGATCCATTCTTCATTGGTAGGGTATTATTCAATCTCCATGTATATTTGTACTTTCTGTGATTTTTTTTTTTTGCCATTATTTGCTAGGGTCATGGCAGCATGGTCTGATAGGATACATGGAATAATGCCTGCTTTTTAAATATTTGCTGAGATTTCCTTTGTGAACTAGAATATGATCTATTTTGGAGAAGGATCCATGTGCTGCTAAGAAGAAGGCATTTTCAGCCAGTTTGGGGTGGAATATTCTATAGATGTCTATTAAGTGTCTGATTTATGTAGTTGTTTGGAGTGGAGATCTCTATATTGTTTTTTTCGCTTTGAAGATCTATCTGTAACAGAGGAGTGATTAAAGTCTCCCTGACTGTGGGCTCCTTGCTAGGAGAGTTGGGGGTTTGAGGTGAACCTCTTCTAGTTTGATTCTTCATCTTTGAAAAGCTTCTTCTGGATCTTTGAATTGGGACTCCCTATGTGGAAGCAAGACAAATCTCTGGTTACTTCTTCCTTACACATTATGGAGTGGGTTAGACACCACCTCTCTGATGACCATGTTCTTCCAGAAAGCTGTTTCTTCCTGGAGCCTTGTTTTGTTGCACCTTTTGATCTAGGTCCAGGATGCAGACTTGGCACTTGGTAGGGTTGCTGGTCAGTCCACTGTGTTGTTGAAACTAAGTGGTAGGTGTGTGTTGCTGTGTGATAGGGACCCAGAGGTGTGGGGCAGGCCAGAATGGACTGCACTGGGATCTGGAATCCTTGGTAGTGGGATGGGCTCAATATATCTGGACTTGGCAGGTGTGTGTGACAGCTACATGTTGTCTGGGTGTGGGGTCCTTTGGGGTGTCTGGTGCACTTGCTGTGGTGGGACCAGAGTTCTGGTCATGCATGGGTGAAGGATTGGGGTCTGCACAGGCTTTTTCTCGCTCCTTAAATTGAAGCGAGTTCTTGGCCTGAGATCTCTATCTTGTTGTTCCTCTTTGAGACTTTGCTGTTAGATTGGGATTTTTTTTTTCCCATCCCTTACTTGATTTAGGGTTTTATCAGGAAAGTTGAGTTCGGAGGTCAAATCCCTAACCTGTGAACTTAGTGTCCCTTAAGATTTCCAGCTCCTCCTGAGCTGTTAAGAGATCATCAATATGAACAACCAATCAATGCATACAATAAATGGTATTAAATTGGTTATTTAGTACCAACTATATCACAATGTTAAATTCCACCTATGAAATGAATGGTAGTATTAGTCATTATTTTCAGCGACAATAGTATTTAACCATCACCGATGTCAGGGTTCAGAGCATACAATAGTTATTGAGTTTGGCATTCACTGTAGTAATATTTACATAGCATAAATGATTTGGGTCAAATGTTATAAACTAATTAGAAGCCTGAGAGAGAAGGGAATGTAACAGGAAGTTAGAGAGGAGTTTGTGATATCCATACATGAACAGAGAGAAAGTGGAGGAGGTGAAGGATTTGCTGGAGAAAACAAACAAGCAAAAACCTGGAGGAAGAAGAGACAGAGGGACTAAAGTAGAGGATGTGTGAAAGAGATATTAATAAGATTTGGGTGATAGCATAAGAAAGGGCAGAAGCAAGTAAGGAAAATTTTGCAAATGGGGCACAATACAATTCAAATACTACATGAGTTGGTCAAAATCTCAACCTTCAGCAGGCAGGACAAGGAAATGCTCAGGAATGAAGAAAATGCTCAGGAATGAAAGGAGTAAGGAGAGAAGAAACAAAAGGGAAAAAAGAGTAGAAGAAAAGGAAAAAACAACTGAAAAAAACCCTGACAAAGACACAACAAAACAAAGAAACAAAAAACAGCTAGTATGTTTATATGTCCATGAACTAATCAGCTTCTCCAGATGGCACAGAAATATACATCAAAAACAGGAAAGAAAGAAAAAAATTTAAAAAAATAAAGATTCTTAATGAAAACTTGGAACTATGATCACTGAGGTTGTCTTTCTAAATGTTGAGAGCAGATGTTCACTGTCTGCCTGAGTTTTGTTATCAGGGTCTCTCTGTCTGGAATTATGTGATCTCAAGTAGAGGAGTAGATGTCTAACTCAGACTCCTGGAACTTCTGGGTGGAGATTTCCATGAAGAGATCAGATTAAGGAATGACCTGACGGCTGGTCTTTGCTTGCTTTCCTGGAGATCTGAAACTCAGGAGTCTTAAGGCTTTTATGAGCAGAGGATTGATATGTTTTTAATTCTCCCTCTGCTGGTTACACTCCCAGTCCCTCCAGGTTTTCTCAGCTCAGACTGAGGTCTCTCAGTGCTCCTGTCCCACCTTAGGACTACGTCTGTCCCTTGCCTCCTCTTCAGTTTAGTCTCTGAACCGTGGCTGGCTCCTGGCGCAGTTATGGAGTTACCTGCTCTGAGCTGCTGACTCACTCCCACGGGGCCATCTGTTCAAAAAGACTCCCAATTTTCCCCTTTGCAGGCATTTGAGAGACACTGTAATCCCCTTATGCGGTGGAGGTGCATTAGGGGTGCCTCTAATTGAGCCCAATGCATGGTTCCTTGTAGAACTCTGCTTCTCTGCAGTAGATCAGATCACATGTTATGATTCAGCTCCTCCCCCACTCCCTTGTTGATTGGGATCAATGGTGGTCACAACTGCAGCTGCTATGTTCAGGATTGGATGAATACAATCCCTCTTTTCCATTTGCTGCACCCAAATCTCTGATCCTCCAAAATCTCCTCTAACTAGCGCTGTGTTCCAGTGATGATTTTCCCCTAAACACATCTCACAGCAATGGAGCTGTCCTGGAGTTTTTTCATCCTGTCATAGAGCCAAACAAGAAGCAGCCTTCCTTCTGAACTTCCCTTTTTATTTAGCCTATTGGGTGTCCTGTATGCTTCCTGGATGAGGATATCTGATTCTATTTTCGTATGGGAAATTTTTTCTTTAACTATTTCATTGAGAATTTTCTTTAGTCGTTTGTTTGCTTTTCAATTTTTTCTTGTACCCTTATTACTCTTACATTGTTTCTTCTGATTTCATCCCAGAGATTTTGAAAATTCTGCTCATGGTTTGTGATTTTTTTCTCTTTTTTGTCATATGTGCACTCAAGCTTACTCAGCCTGTCCTCATTATTGGATGTTCTTCAAGATCTGAGGTTCTGTTTTCCATTGAAGTTAATCTATTATTAAATTCTTCCATTCTTCCTTTAATGTGATTGACTGAAGATTTCAGCTCTATTACTTCCTTTTTCAGTTTGTCTATTTCTTTGATAATAGAGTTTTCAGCATCTTGAGTTTTCTCACTTAGTCCTTTCCTTATATCTTCTTTTAGTTCCTCTTAGTAATCAGATCATTGATAATTTTTTCTAGGTTTTCATTCCTGCTCCCTATCCATGGCTCCTTTCTAGGGGAGTTGTGGGTTTGAGGCAAACCTTTTCCAGTTCGATTCTTCATTTTTAAAGAACTTCTTCTGGATCTCTGATTTGAGATTCCCTGCAGGGAAGCAAGGCTGGTTTCCAGGTGATTCTTCCTTGCCAGTCCAAGGACTGGGTCAGACACCCCCCCTTTGATAATCACATTCATTCAGAAAGCAGCTTTTACGTGGAGCCTCATTTTGCTCCACCTTTTGGATGTAGGCTCAAGGTCACTGATCTGAAACCCTGGTTGTCCTGGGTGCTTGCTGGGCTGGGAAATGAAGAGGTCTGGACTGGCCCTTCAGCTGGGATGTGGTTGCTCCAGATGCGGGTCCTACACAGGGGTGTCCTTGCCGCCTGCCGGGCTGGGACCCAAAGTAGCCCATACCAGTACACGGGGTGTCAGGTGGATGGGGTCTGCTCCAGGCAGGGATCCTTCTGTGATCTGTCCTGGGTGCATGCTGGGGCCTGGTTCAGAAGAGTCCTGGACCGGCCCTTCAGTTGGAATGTGGCTGCTCTGGACTGGGGTCTCATCCCTTCATTTTCTACTAAATCTGTCTAGTTATTCTTTAGACCAATTCAGATTTCCAACTTTATTCAGTAATAAACCTCAAGTGAAAAACAAAGCACAATCAAAAATCCACCTCAATCCAGTTCCTATCTTCTCTTCCTCGTAATGTATTTTGTAATACATTTGTCTACATTTTCATCTCTTCTTACTCCGTCCACAGAAAGTAAGGATTTCAAGGTGTGAGTAAATTGTGTTCAGAGCTCAGCTGAGCCAGGGCAGTAGGGTAGACTGCTGCAAGGCCAGAGAAAGTGCCCCGAGACAGCATGCAAGATGTACGATTCACTGGGGAAACTTACAACAGATCAGTGATTGTTCCAGGAAGAGTTCAGTGGTGACAGCGTGAACAGATAGTGCCTCCATTCCTCAAGGTATCTTGCCAAGTCATGCCTTTGTGCCTCAGCATTTTTTCTATGATGGCCTGCTGGAAAAGCTCCGTGCCAGCCGCCACCGAGTGAGGGGTTGTGCATGCTAGGGTGCAGTAGCATGGCACCGTTAGTTTGCTTGGTTTGTTTGTGTGACCAGCAGCCTAAGGAACAACTGTTCTGGTGTACATGCAAGAAAATAGCCTTCCACAAATAACACTAACTTGCCCTAGTTTTCAGGGTGCTTCTTCAGAGAAAACAGGTGTCCTTTGAGATAATATCTATCTGTACATTCCTGCCCAGTCTTGCTCTCATTGTTCCCTTTTCTTGGCTAGGGTTTGGAAACTTGGAGGGAAATTCAGCGACATGGTGATTTACTTACTGCTCCCTTTTCTTTTGTGATGATACAGGATACCAGAGAAGGAGCAGGCACCACCATGGTCATATGAGTGTCTGTTTGGTTTGAAAACCATTGCTTCTTTCACTCAGCATTTTGTTGTGATTTGTTGCCACTGTTGCCAATTCTCAGTATTGTTGTTGTTGTTATCATTTTCTGGGCATTTTGTACTATATTAAGACATGGGGAAGGATAGGTTCTTTGTCTCACATATCCAAGGAATGAGATACATGGACAGGGGAGGGTAAGAGTAAAGTACCAGAGTTTATTTTTGAAACAGAGGCAGCAGAGCTGCCACAGAGGAACAGTCCCAAATGTGTTGCTCTGCTGAGTAGCTACTATCTAGGATTTATATGGTATTGCTGGAAATGACTGTGTATGTGTGTGTGTGTGTATACACACACACACACACATACACACATATACATATATGTATAAAATCTCTGTGTGTATATATTACATATATAATCTGTGTGCATGTGTGTATACATATATTACATATGTGCATATTACATATACGTATTTTTTTTCTGCTGTGGATTGAACCCCAGTCTCTCATGCTGGGTCAACCACTCTATCAACTGAGGTACATCACCAGCCCTTGGAAGTGGCCTGTAAAGCTATTGGCAGGTGGCTTTTAGGGAGGGAATTTTTACATCCAGAATGGGACACTTGGTAATCATGGGCGCCTGTACAATCAGAGTATCATGTGCAGTTCAGTGTTGTCTCCTTCATTAGATACTTTGTACACAGAATTATTGCAGTCTAGGTCCCTGGCCCTTTCTGCCTATCATATTTCTTTTCTTGTTTTTTTTTCTTTTTAACATAGAAGGACAGAGAGAAAGATAGAATCAATTTTTATTTAGTTTTTCTTGTGGCTTTCGTTGCTCTGACACTTCGTTGAGTACGTGGTGCTGTGGTTCAAACTTGTAGCCTCACCCATGCCATGCAAGCACCATAACAACCAATTTACTACTCTAGCCCCTGCCTGTCATATTTCTCATATTTCTAGCTCTTATTTTCAGTATGATTCAACCACAGTGATTTATATTGTTTATCAGCATTGGGGCTCTTTACTTTTTGGGCTGTGATCATTTTTGTACAGGCATGTATTTATAACCTGAAATTAGGGGCTGAATTTATGGTACCTAACTTGGTAACAAACTTTCAGTTTCTTGAAGTGGTTTTATGGTTTTACACTCCAAATGTCGGTTTCAGTTGATCCATATCTTCTTCAATATGTTTTGTATGAAATCGTTTTCTAGTAGGTGTGTAGTGGTATCTCAATTCCAATTTTAATTTTCATTTTACTCTGTTACCAGTGCTGTTAAAAACTTTTAAAATTTGTTTATTTGTCATTTGTATGTTATATTTGGTGAAGTTTCCATTCAAACCTTTTACTTCCCTTTTAAAAATTGGTCTGCATGACTTGTTTTATTGAGTAGTACTTTATGCATTTTGGATGCAATTTTGTGTCAGATATATGTATTATGAATGCTTCCTGTCTATAACTTTCCTTATTTATCTTTTACTAGTATATATTTATGTGCAAAAATTAAATTTTATATAACACATTTTATCCTTTTTATTTTATGGTTCTTATTATTTGTATTATCTCTAAGAAATATTTGCATCTCAAAGGTCAGAAATATGATCTCTTTTCCCCCTTATTAACTTGTTTTAACTCTTATGTTTAGGTCATAATTGTCTTCAGTTGTATATGGTGTGAGATAGGGGTTGAGTTTCTTTGTTTTGTCCTATTTTGTTTTTCATAAGGAAATACAGTAATTCTAGAAATATTTTTTATACCATATTCCTTTTAATAGCATAGTTTGATGGAAGAGTGAAACCCAATAATGAAGTTTCCTTTTCTGGAGCATAACTTTCTGGGTTTACATAGATACCTACCTATTCTATAGTTCCTTTTTATGAATGTTTGTATCAATGTTGGCAAGTTACTAGAATTTTAGAAGTAATCTTTGCACATGTTCAAAATTTGAGATAACTTTTTGTGCAGTTACAAATGAAATTGGAAAATTAAATTGAGCTGATAATGAAGCTAATATAAAGGTCATTTGATGTTGAAACTTATAAAGACTACTGTTTAGCTCTCTAGTTTTATATAAAAATTTGTTCCTCACAATAATGACTTGTCGCAATAAAATCAAACCTCTTTAACCAAGGGTTCCATATACAAGGTTTCCAGTTCTCTAGCTTCAACTAATTACAAAACAAAAATATCTGAGAAAAAGAAATTGTGTCTGTCTTAAACATGTATAGGATTTTTCTTGTCATTATTCCCTTAACATTAAATTATAACTATTTGTATTACATTTACATTATTTGAAGGATTATAAATAATTTATATATAATTTAGATTTTATGGGAGGATATACATAGACTATATGCAAAAACTGCATCACTTTATGAAAGGGACTTGGGCATCTATGGGTGCTAGTAACCTGAGGGGGGTACTAGAACAAATAACCAATGGCTACCAAGGATGACTACTATACTTACTTATTATAATGTTAACAACTAGTATTAATATTAGTAAATATAATTAATTAATGGATTGATGGAAATAATTAACATTATTTCTTATAATATTAATTTTTATATTTATATTTTATATTTTAACCTACATTGTCTACTTCACATTCTGATAGTATTTCAAATTGTCTTTGTTTTTGTTTCCCTAAACATGAAGAATTATCTCTGGAGACGTGAATCACGTAGGATGCAACTTAGGCAAGTGTCTGAGTGATCCCTTATAGAAGATGACACTAGTGTACATTAGTAGGATCCACAAGTGGTGATGTATTGAAAGGACATTTAAAGCAAATTGCATAGCTTGAGTAAATTCATGACAATGTGCACAAATTTGCTCATGGAACAAATTAAATTGATAGTGTACTGAAATATGAATAGGGAATAAATGACAAAATCAGATCATTAATCGATCTTTATGATGATTTTTTTTCTTTAAGAAATATGTCATCATTTGTAAGACTCCAAAAAGTTAATTATATGAATAAATTTGAATATTCTGGAAGCAGTGAATGTGTCACAAGATTATGAACAAATATCTTCTTTATTCAGCATTGCATCTAACATGTGGTTGTATTTTCATGATTGGTTCTCAATTTTGATCCAGCCATATAAAATATTTCTACATAATTATAACTTCATGCTTAAACTAAGTATTTTCTTAGGTGAGGGTCTTTCTTTTGGTCTTAAAAACTGAGATAATTATTTTTTCCATGGTCATGTGTTGAATCTTTTAATAACCTGTATTTTGATATATATTTAAATTTACAGTCTGGATTTAAAGCTTTTTCTGGAAGCAGAGACATATGTGAAGGCTTTTGGTTTCTTATTTCTTTACTTGTCCTTTCTGGTTTTCATAAAAAAGGTATAGATGAGCAATAAAATGACTTAGTTGGAATATGACTGTATGTAATACTGCTTTTGTTTGTTTTGAAATGTCACATATTGTGCTTAAAAATACACATGGGAAAATTGTTATGTAAAATTTAGGTTAAGAAAGCATTTTTTAAAAAATACTATCTTTAATCTTAAAAGTTCTAGAGTGTAAAGTTTTAACTTATGAAAAAAATTAATGATGGATTATTTTAATATGCAGTTTAGGTATTAAATAAAATTAGCATTTTTTTCTTCCTTAAGTATGTGTTATCAGGTTTCAAGAATGTTAAAAACTTCTCTGATGATTTAATCTGAAATCATTCCTACAGCAAAATTCATAAATAATAAATGCTATCTTATTAATCCATATTTTAGTTTAGCTGGGTCTCAGAGCAAGTTAGCTCCTAAGGGAATGTAGTGTTCTTTATAAAAGAAGGTGATGAGACATAATCTCTGAGGAATTAACTTGTGAAAACAATCTTGGTATTGTACATGCTAATATAAATCTGTTATTCCCTTTCTGCATCTATCACAACACATTTTAAATTGTGGCTGATCTTGTATGCAAATAGCTGTCTTATTAGAAATTGTGGCTGTATGTGTTAATGTCTCCCTGGATTTCTTGGGAGTTTTCTATCTAATCATCAAAGCAGTAGAAATGAATGATTATTACTGCAAGGCTTTGAAGAACAAAGCCAGGACATTTTAGAGGTTCTAGATGTATGAGAGGCATTGACAGTCTGCACAGTATAGATGAATGGGCATATATTTAGATAATTTAAAATAGCCTCAGTATGTTTATTAGTAAAGTAAAATATTTTTCACTTTATTGTGTTTGTTACAGCTAATTAAGAGTAAGTCATTTTCAAGGGTGAATTCTATAGGCACTTTTCATTTCACCATTTGGTAAAATGACTTTTGCTTAAAGAATGGAATATAATTTCCAAGACAATAGTAAAGTTAAATTTCTGAAATTTTGATTATTAGCAATCACTAAAATAATTAAGACCAAAATTGAAAGTCAGTTTCCCTTTAACATATCTCCTTGGAGGAAATTCTTTAAAATTTTTTATATTCAAAGATTATTATACATGTAAAATGTGTCTATAAACCACTGGCTCTGATAAAAATTGATTATTTGGCTCTTTCTGTTATAATTTTGTTATGTAAAGCACATTTACAAGTTAGTAAAATTCAGCTTACTTTAGTGAAAAGATATTCTCAGTGGATCCCATACTTTTTACTTATTACAGGAATGAATGAATAAAATACTGGCCTCTAAACTCTGCTGAGATATTAGTTTAAATGAGCAGAAAGGAAATGGGGAAGCTTTATGAGTGGCCATTTTGGCAGATACTTTAGTAACTTAATTTTTTATTGCTTTTGCAATTTGCACATATTTCATAAGGGCAAAAAACAAAATTAAATAGAAATAGGGATATTATCCTTTTATTTATTAGGTTAAAGTAACTTCTTTCCTAAATTGAGGGGTACTTTTCTATACCCACACAATTAAGGTAAAAAATAATGATTCTACTTTATAATTAATAAATGCAAAAACACTATGCAAATTGATCTGTATACGAATAAATTATAACATATCTGTCAACATTATTTGTGGTGCTTATCTTGACAATTATTTTGAATGCTTTGAATTATAACACATAAGACCATAGGATTAGGTGATATCTTGGTTTTACTTATACATTTTTAAGAGTGCATTATTTTAATACATAAAAATAACTAGGTATATTAGAGTGGAAGTCTTAAAGTCTTCGTTTTTGACTGTCATTTGCAGATATTTTCACATTCTTAAATATTGCTTTAGTATTATAGATCTGAAGATTATGATTAGAAAGATAGATTTTTTAGCTGTACTTATAATTTTCTTATATTTAAATAGAAATTTTTCAATTGGTGATGCCTTTTACTGTGTTGGATGGGATCATTGTTAGCTATCTCTGTGAGGAATATATATATATATATATATATATATATACATATATATATACACACACACTATATATATATATATATAATATGTTTTTTATATATACATATAAAAGTATGATCTGATCGGATTTCGTATGCACTTGGTTTTTGAGAACCTTAATAATGCTTATAAGGACATTTGCATTTTGATAATTGCTCACCAGAAGTTTTTTGCTCAGACCCCAATTACGATCCTTTCAGAGGACTTCTTTTTTTATTCTTCATAGCTATACATTCTGTATTGTTCTTTCTTCTTGATCACACATAAATTGAATATTACAACTCTGCAGAGTTTGCCTTTATTTGGGCTGCTATGAGTTGGTTTAAGCATAGAGCACCACTTATTTGTTTTCATTCATAGATCTTTTTAAACAAAGTTTCTGCTTTCTTGGTTAATGTAGTTCCTTAAATTTTAGTAATCTTCTTAACATTTCTTATGATTTCCTTGTGCCAGTAATTGTGTTCAGTTTCTTTTCTATGTGTAAGTCTTAACCTATGCTTTCTTTCTATTCTTCAGAAGTTTTGTGATTCTGTTTTTACCTAATAATTTCTACTTGGAGATAACTTGAAATAATGGTTCAAATGAGACAATAACCCCCTTCATCTAGCTTTGTTCCTATGTTTCTTTCTCTTCCTCTCTCTCTCTCAAGCTGGACAATTTTGATAGGTTTTGTTCGTCAAAGTGTTTTTCAGTTTTATTTCCTGCTGCTTGGTTTTTAGTAGTTAGCATTTCCAACCTTATTAGCCCCAATTTACTGGACTTTCTATTTCCTTATATTTTTGCATGAGCTAACTAGTTATTGCCTCACCTTATCATTTTCTTTTCTTATAACACCTTAACTAAAAACAATGAGAAACAACTTCTAGGCACCAATGTTTGTATTATTTTAATGAAACCTACAAATAAATAAGGACTCCATTACAATAGAATTTTATTCCTTCCTCATAGTAGGGTACTAGGCTGATGCTATGTTTGGATAAGAGCTATCACCTAAAATGTTCATATGGCATTGCAGTAACGATCAGCAGTAAAATTATTATACTCGTATGAACTGTAACCTAATAAGTAGGTTGATCCATTTGATAGGTTAATAATTTAAATGTATTCCTGAGTGGTCTCTGTAGGCAGGTAGGAGGTGGCTGGAGGAACTAGGTGTGGGGGAGTGTGCCCTTGAGGATTATATATTTTCCCTGACTCTTTGCAGTCTCTGTGCTTCTCAGCTGCTATGAGCTGAGCAGTTATCCTCCATCATCACCTTCTACCAATGATTTTCTGCCACATCTAAGGTCCAGAGCAATGGAATCAGCTGACCATCAACTGAACCACATGGACTGAATCCATGTGCCTAAACTTTTCTTTCTCCAAGTTGATCTTGTCAGGTGTTTTTATCACAGCAATGAAAAACTGACTACCACAATTCACAAAGAAGTTCTGGAAAATATTCTTGTCCATACCTAGTCTCACCAAATTTCTATCGCCACAAATATAACTAGAATTTTATCTGGGGCTCATTTCCACTTGAGCTTATAAGAAGTTGAAAAAAGGGACTTGAGTGGTGGCTCATGCATGCCTGGCATGCATGAGGACATGGATCCAAACCCCAGCACGCCACATACACAACAAAGTATCAGAACAACAAAAGCTATATGATCAACTAAATAAATTTGATTCTCTCTCTCTCTCTCTCTCACTCTCTCTTTAAAAAAGTGGAAAAAATGCAGAATTATGCATGGGAGATTTTTATGCTCAAATTTGGAAGTGATGCATATCATTCCCATTCAAATTTCTTCAACAGCTTGAATTAAGGCTAAGAAATATAGTCTAATTGTGCAAGCAAAAAAGTTTAATATACATTCAGTGAGCAGATTATAATTGGTATTTAAATATTTAAATTCAACCAAAATAGTAATATTTGAAAAATATATTGAGGATTAATGAAGCAGTATATAAAATGTAGTATGCTTGACAATATAAATATTTCTTTTTCTTACTGTTAACAGTAAGACAGCCAGCACTAGAACCTAAATCATCCACTTTGGCTACAGATAAAATACAAACTTCCTGAAATTCAAATTTTAGCCTTTTTTTTCTTGTACAATTACGGTAGGTAATTGGAACAAAACATGTGACCAAGAGCATAACTACAGCCCCAATCCATTTGAATAAACAGTATGTGATTTTCACATTTACAGACAGTTATTTAACAGTGTGGTTTAATTGAACATTGATAGTTCTTTATAAAATAAATGGTACCATGTACAAATGATTGGGAAATTTAATTACCAGGGATTATACCATTAATAATTTATTTGAAATAATTTTTTGTTCTATGTGAATATCTAAAAGGAAGAAGTCAAAGGCATTTTTACCCATTGCTTTAAAGATGAATTTTAAGGAATAAATTATTCCTGAAGTTTATGATAGTCTTTTTAAGAATTTCATTATAATTGATTTCTTTCTTTTCAGCAGGCATTTTGGAGATCAAAGATGGGTAGAAAAGATGCTTCCACTGTAAAACTTCCTGTTGATCAATACAGAAAGCAAATTGGTGAGCATTGAATTCCCTTTGATACACTTCTGTGAGTTAAGATAAAGAAAAAAGCAATTATGTATAATATTAATATGTGATTTTTTTCTAATACATATGATATACATAGAAATATATGAAGAAAGACTATATAATGTTTTTAGGAGCAAAAAGTATGTTCAGTCCTACTTGCCAGAAAAAATATATACTTCATGCACTTTTGCTACATGAGTACAAAATTTTACCCACATATTAGTTCTCAAGGAAAGACCCTCAAATTTTAAATAATCAATATTCAACAACAATGTTATTTCATGAAAGTGTAGAAAATTAGAAATCAGAAGAAAAAAGATCACTTTTCCTCCCACCCACCACTCTCCTTTTATGTGTCCTCTCATCCCCACTAACTCCTATTCCTATGGAAATGAAAAAAGTAATGTTAATTTAAAAATATGTCTTTAAGTAGCTGAATAAAAAATAAAGAAGTTCCAGGAGAAGTCAGAAAATAAAAAGAATTGATACCAAAAGATAACATATATCTAGTTCATAAATATGGCATAGGTGCTGGAGTGATGGCTCAGTGTTTATGGCACTTGCCTAGCATGCACAGGTGTGCGGGTTCAAACCCCAGTACCATGTACACAGTGGAGTGTCAGAGTGAAGAAAACCACATGAAAAACTGAATGAAATTGATTCTCTCTTTCACTCTTTCTCACTCTCTTTAAAATAAATAAATAGGGGCTGGAGCTGTGGTTCAGCGGTTATGGCGCTTGCCTGGCGTGCACAAGGATGTGGGTTTGAACCCCAGCACCATGTAAACCGCAGTGTCAAAGCAAGGAAAGCCACATGAAAAACTAAATAAAATTCGTTTTCCCCTCTCTCTCTCACTCTCTTCTTCTTTCTCTCTCTCTCCCCCCTCCATCCCTCTCGTTTAAAAAAAAGTTGTTTAAAATAAATAATAATAAATAAATGAGGCACAAATGTACACTCCATAAATTTAAAAAAATTCTGCAAAACAAAATATGTGCAAAAAAGTAAAACAATACTTTGGAATACGTATATTCAATTAAGAATTTTTTGTTTTGTATACAAAAGTATCCTGGTATAGAAAAGTGAGATATGTACATATGCCTTCACATAGATGTACATAAATATATCCATATACACATATATAGATACACATATAGCAAAATGATTACTGTAGTCAGGCCAATTAAAACTTATAATTTCATTCAGTTATCTCTTTTGTGTCTGCTCAGAGCACAAAAATGCTATTTTAGCAATTTTCCATTATGTGCATTATTAATTATAGTCCTTATGTTGTATATTAAATCCCTAGATTTATTCATCCTATGTGATTACATCCTTGTACTCTTTGACTTGTATCTTTCCATTGCCCCCTCCCTCACCTATGGTAAACACCATTCTCCTGTCTTTTTCTATGTATTTGACTTGTTTTTCCTTCCATGTATCATTTATTTCTGTGTCTAATTTAATTTCAGTTACCATAATACTTTCCAGGTTCATCCATTTTATAAGTGCAAGAGATCCTTTTCTAAGTCTGAATGACATTTCATTATATGTATGTGTGGTTGCGTGTATGTACACATTTATATGCATATATATTTATATGTGTGTATATATATTTATTTATATACACACACCGTAATTTCTATCTTATGATCTGCCAAAAGACAATTAAGTTGTTTCCATATCTTAACTACTGTGAATAATGCTGTCTCAAACATGGGAGAGGAAATAGCTCTATAAAGTGCCAATTTCCTTTCTTTTGGGTATATAATCAGAAGAGGGATTGGAGGGTCATAATGTAGTTTTACTTTTAATTTTGTTTGAGGAATTGCCATACTGTATACATAATGGCTCCATTAGTAGTACATAGTGTTTGCTGTTCTTCATATCCTTACAACCAGTGTTATCTTCAGTCTTTTTTTAAGTATAGCCATCCTAACAGGAGTATGACTATATATCACTATTGTTTTATTTGCATTTCCCTGGTAACTAGCGAAGTTGAGTGAATTTTCATGAAACTGTTTGCCATTATAATATCTTTTTTGAAAAAGTCTGTTCTGATACTTTGGTCATTTTTTAATCAAATTTTTTTGCTATGGAGTTTGAGTTACTTATATATTTTGTGTTAACTCTTTCTCGAATATATGGTTTGCATATATTTTTCCAGTCCATAGGTTGCCTTTTTATTGGCTCTTTTTAGTTATATATGACATTACAATTTATTTTGAAATAAAAGCATAGAATATAATTTGTTCTAATTTAGTTCCCAGTGCTTCTCTTTCCCCTCCCTTCCTCCCATCCGCTGTTCCCTCACTCTATTCTACTCACCTTTCTGGTATTCACTTATAGTTTTTTTAAATTCATGTCTTGTGGATATTCATGATGGTGAAATTCATTATATTATATTCATATATGTACATAGGAATGTTAGATCAAATTTATTTAATTGTCATTCCCTGTCCCATCCCTCCATCCTTCCTTTCATTCCCCTTTGTCTACTCCATTGATCTTTCTTCTATTCTTTTCTTAAAAAAATTAAATTTTGTTACCCCCCACCTTATTTTGTATTAGCTTCCATACATGAGATGAAACATTCAACTTTTGATTTGTGTTCATTGTTTTCTAGTCACTGCAGAAACTTTTAGGTTTAATTACTTTTGCTTATGTATTTTTACTTCTGTTGTTTGCAGTTTCAGTGTTTAATCTACTTGACTAGATTTTGTGTGTAGTGTAAAAAACTAGCTTCATTATTTTGCACGTTGATACTCAGTTTAATCAGCACCATTTGTTGAAGAGATTGCTTTTTCCCTGTTGGGCAGTCTAGGCACCCTTGCTGAAAATCAGTTAATCATACAATATTCTGTTCCATTGATCTATATATCTGATTTTATGCTCATGTCATACTATTCTGATTATAGTAGCTTTGCACTATGTGTTTGAAATCAGGAAATGTGATGCTTCCAGCTTTCTTGCTCAAAACTGCTTGGGTTATTCATAATCTTTTGTGGTTCCCTATGAATTTTAGAATTTTTTTTTCTATTTCTGTAACAAATAGTGTTGAAATTTTGGTATCTTGTATTCAATCTGTCAGTAGCTTTGGGTAGATAGTATGGGCATTTCAACAATATTAATTCTTGTAATCTTTCCTTTAAATGTATCTGCTCTAATTTCTTTCATCAATGTTTTATAATTTTCAGTGTATAAGTGCCACACTTCTGTGTATTTATTCTTTTATTTATTTTTTTGATGCTGTTAAAAGTGGGATTTTTGCTTTAAGTTCTTTTTCATAAAATTGTCAGTGTGTAGAAATGCAATCACAACTGATTTTCTCTATATTGATTTTATTTCCTGCCAACTTTACTGAACTCATCATTTACTAGTTCTAACATTGTTTTTGTGGAGTCTTCAGGGGTTTATGTATTAAAGATCATACTACTTGCAGAGACATTTATTACTTATTTCCAATTTGAATGCCTTTTATTTCTTTGCTTTGCCTAATTGCTCTAAATCCTAATGTGTTGAATGGAAGTGGTGAAAGTGAGCATCCTTGCTTTAAGATGTTTCAGTTTGTTTCAAAATTGAATATGATCTTGGTTACAGGTTTGTCATATATTTCCTCTATTGTATTGAGATACATTTTTATGTCTAATTTGTTGAGAATTTTCATCATAAAAGGATGTGGAATTCCATCAAATACTTTTTCTGCATTTGTTGAGATTAGCATGTGATCTCTATCCTTCATTCTAGTAGGATATTATGTCATATTGACTGCTTGGAATATATTGAACTATCCTTGCAATCCAGGGATAAATTCTATTTGGTCATTGTGAATAATCTTTTTAATGTGATCCTTTTTTTTTTTATAAGAGGGAAGGACAGTAAGAAAGAGAGAATCAATTTTGTTTAGTTTTTCCATGGCTTTCATTGCTCTAACACTGTGTTGTGTACACAGTGGTGGGGTTCAAAATCATGTTCTCATGCATGCAAGGCAAGAGCCTAACCACTGAGCTGCCCCTCCAGCCCCTGGTTTGCTAATACTTTAGTTGAGCATTTTTGTAACTATATTCATTAGAAATGTTGGCCAGTAGTTTTCTTTTTCTTTTTTTCCTTTGTCTGGCTTTGGAATCCAGGTTATTCAGTGTTTGTAAGTTGAATCTGGAAGTATTCTCTCTTCTATTTTTTGGATGAATTTAAAAAGGATTGGTATTCTTTCTTAAATGATTGATAGAATCTTCCTGTGAAGGTTTCTGGTACTGAGATTTTATTTGTTTCAGGTTACTGATTCAGTATCCTTCTTCATTATTTTTCTGTGTAGGTTTTCTAATTATTCTTAGTTGGATCTTTGTTAAATTTCCACAGATATACCCACGTTTCTGGAAATATTCCTATTCCTTCAGGTCATACAGTTTGTTGGCATTTAATTGTTCACAATAGTTCATTATGATCTTTTTCATTTCCATAACTTCACCTGTATTGTCTACTCTTTCATTTAGTTTGTATTTATTTGAATCTTCTTTTTTTTTTTAGTTTTGGTAAGGGTTTATAAATTTTACCTTTTTAAAAAAATCTCACTGTCAGTTTTGTTAATTTTTCCTATTGATTTTCTTTTCTATATTCCCTTTATTCTTCTCTAATTTTATTATATTCTTCTGCTAACTTCGCATTTAGTTTATTCTTTTGTAATTCTGTCTCAATTCATTTTCTGTTACTGTTTTTATAAAAATATCTGAAAAAATATCTGAAACCTGGTGATAAATAAATGAGACAGGATTTTTAACTTATGGTTCAGAAGTCTGGGAAGTCCCAGAGCATGGTACTCACATGGCATGGCAAAAGGCATACACACACACCAAAAAAAAAAAAAAAAAAAAAAAAAAAAAAAAAAAAAGAAAAAGAAAAAGAAAAAAGAAAGAAAGAAAGAAAAAAGAAAAGAAAGAAAAAGAATGTTTCAGTTTATATTCTCTTCCTCTTCTTATAAAGTCACAGATTCCATTATGAGGGTGCAGCCTGATGACATTATGTAATCCTAGTTACCTCCCTTATGCCTCACCTTCAAATAGCAGCAATATATGAATTTGGGGATTATATTTCAATATGAATTTTGAGGTGACATTCAAACAATGTCAGCTACTTCTACACCCCATAAATTTTGGTACTTTGTGTTTTCATTTGCATTTCACTAAATTTTTTTATTTCCCTTTTGATTTTTTTTCTTTGATTCAGTAGATAATAGTTGTTTAATTTCCATACATTTGTGAATTTTCTCATTTTGCTTTTATTATATCTAATTTCAACCAATAAGTACTTAGATATATGTATGTGTGAGTGTGTATATACATATATATGTAATTGTAGTTATATATAATGCATGTGTGTATATATAATGTACATATGTATGCATTATATATGTATATAATGTATATGTACACATAATATATAGAGATATTTACATACTGTACTGTTGGTTGCATTTATAGTAGGTCCTCCTTATCCATAGGTTCCATAAACATGGATTTAACTGAGCACAGATAAAAATATTTGAAAAAACAATTTGCATCTGTACTGAACATGTACAGACATTTTTCTTGTCCTTGTTCCATGAATAACACAATACAGTATAATATCTATTTAAATGGCATTTCATCATATTAGTTATTATAGATAATCTAGAGATGATAAAAATTATAAGGAAGCATGTGTGTAGCTTATGTGCAAATACATTTTATAAAAGAGACTTGAGCATTCATGGATTTTGGGATTTAACTCATGTCCTGGATCCATCTCTTATGAAAACTGAGGGACAACTATATGCATTTATAATTGTTACATCTTCCTGATAAACTGACTCATTTATCATTATGGAATGTCCTTGTTTTTATCTTGTGACAGTCTGTTTTTGTCAAATATAAGTATAGCTACCCTTGGCCAGTTTTCATTTTCACTGCATATCCTTTTTCCATGTCTTCATTTTCAGCATGTTTATGCATTGAATCTAAAGTGAGTCTCTTATTGACAGTATGTAATTGGATCCTTTTAAAAATCCATTCTGCCATTCTATCTTTTGATTGGCGAGTTTAATCCATGTACATTTAAAGTAATTATCCATAGAAAAGGGATGACTACTGACATTTTGTTAATTGTTTTACATGTGTTTTATGATCCTTTTGTTCCTCTTTTCCTCTCTTGCTATATTTCTTTGCAATTTGATGATTTTTTTGTAGTGAAATACTTGTCTTTATCTTTTTTGTATCTACCATTATTTTTTCTTTGTGATTACCATGAGGCTATCGTAACACATAACATTATAGTTTAAGCTTAAAAACTTAACTTCAATTGCATACGAACACTTTTCACTTTTTTTCTTCTCAAACTGATTTTTAAAATTTATTTTGTTCAGAGTGTTTTCTATGATATCAATTTTTTATATTAATCTTTCCACTTTGACTAAACATGTAGTCAATCTATTAAAATTCCCTTTGTGCTTCAAATGAATAGGTATTTTCTAATATTTGAATGCAATAATAACATGTTAATTATGTTATTCTGTTTTGCAATTTTTCTATGCTGTAGCTATAAATTTTGTAAGAAAGGAGAATTATAATATCCTATAAGTATGAAGTTTTCATTTGTTTTATTTCTTTATCATTTTTACTTTATATATTTTAAATGTAGGTTACTATTGCAAATTAATATATATTGATTATATTCCCCCCTTTCCTATTATGATGACCTCTACATGTGTAAAGCACTTAAGAAGTTTTTAAGAGACCTTTTTATTTTATATTAACATTGATAAATCACATTTGTTTAGTATTCTTATGTTTTTTCTTAGCCCTTTATTTTCATCTATATGTTAATGTTATGCCTACATGTTTTTGATATATCCTAAAAATCTTTTTCAAGAAAACAGTTATAATCCAATAACATTTTTGTTAATGAAAGATCTGAATTTCCCTAATTTCATTTTGTATTTTATATTTATAATGACTTTTCCTTGCTAATCTCTATTTTGATCTAAAATCTATCTTAATCTTTTTTCTTAAAAATTTTGGACTGTTTTCATTCTTTAAATTTTTATTTTTTCCATTCATTTCTTTTTTTTTCTTTTCTTTCTTCCTTTTTTATTTCTTTATTTTTTCTGGAATATTTGACTAATGAAACATAAAGATACCAATTTTTAAACTTGTATATATAGTTATTATTTCCTATCTTTTTCATGTTTTTTTATTTGTATGTATGAAATTTAAATATTCTTGAAGGCAGATGCATCTTCTAATTTAATTTCCTTCCTTTTATTTTTTAAATCTCTGGCGATGTTCATAGAAGGCATTTAATAAATATTTACTCAAATATCAATAAAGCAACTTCCCTAATTTCAGAAATTAAATTTTAGGTACCTGTTTTAAACCTCATCTCTTTGTAATAGTCTTAATTGTTCTATCATCTCTCTTGAAATAATAAGCAGGGTCTTTAAAAGCCTGAAAACTTGAAATATGTTTTATGTAACTTTTCTGAAGCTTATGGTTTATCTCCCATGTTATCCTATTGTGTTCCTTTTATTTTGCTTCCATACATCCCCAAGGTATGTTGAATTATAATACCTTCTAAATATTTTTCTTGCTTGCTAAGTACAAACTAAGGTTTGATGTATTTTATAACATCTTTTACTTCACTACATTTCTCCTTGTTAGAAATATCAGGGTACCACGAGGAAATCAGACACAAACTAGGAAGTAGCTTGGCAAGGCATCTTCACTTCTACAGAAGGATGTGCTACCAAAGTCTGTCAATCAAGCACACACAGGGTACAACCAGCTATTTATCCCTACAGTGCAAGGTGCCTCCCCTGGTTCCTCATTGGCTGAGTATTATGGGGTGTACAGTCTTCCTGAAGGTCACCTAGGTATTATTTTCTTCTATTGTGTTATTTAAAGAAATATACCTTTAATTATTTCCACCTACCTTTGTTTTCCTGTGGTGGGAAAGCCTTCTTGGGGTGCATTCCTTTTGACATGTAGGTAACTCATACTTCACCTAACTTATTAGGTTGTTTTTTTTCCTTTCTTTCTTTCTTTCTTTTTTTTTTTTTTCAGAGAGCGAAAGGGAGAGTCAACCTTATTTTTAGTTTTGCATCTGGTCTTCCTTGCATCGACACTTAAATGTGTATATAGTGCTGAGTTTTGAACCCAGGTCCTTATGTCTGACAGGCAAGCACCACACTGCCCCAGCCCTCTAAGTTACTAGTCCTTAACATAGATTTCTGTCTCTATTGGTTAGGACGATCCATTTCCTTACCTAATTTGTCAAGTGGCTGTTCAAATGCATGGATTTTGGATCTGCCACATCCATAGGCTATGGTGCTCTTGTATATCTCTCCATTCTGCTCTGTTTTCCCTCTCATTGCCTTTATTATATCCCAATTTTACATTTAAGGCTAAGTGTTATATTCTGGAAATGGACCACTGGACTTCTTAATTCTCAGCCCTCCATGTATAATTTGGTACTTGTTGATTATCATTTTTAAAATGTTACTTTTTTGAAAGTATAGCTAATGAGCAACATATTGGATTAACTTCCTAGTAGCACAAAGGCTAGTGCTTCTTTCTTCCTGGTGTTAAATGATAATGTGGCATTTCTAGTATATGATTTGTGCCAAGATGTTTTTTTTCTAAGCATTGAAAAAATTATCACTTGTTTGAATTTTATAATGCTATTAAAATAAAAATTTTGCAGATTTTAATTTCTCAGGATTAATGTACCAGCTTCCTCTCTATAGTTCAGATATCTCTAATAATTTGGGAAATTTTTTTGCAAAGTTCATGTTTATAGATAATAACTCCTTTTTTATTTTTGGAATCATTGTATCATTTTGTATGCTTGGCTGCATACATAAAGATATACTATGCTGGTGGCAATACACTGAAACCGTTTTTTTATTGGTTCTGGTTTTATAATAATTGTCCTTTTGTCAATTTCATTCATTATAGTTAGCTATTTTCTTGTGAGTATTTATGATTGTGTTCATCTTGAAGGTATCAAAATGTAGACCATTTATTTATTGGCATAGCTACTTTGGATTGCTGTAAGGCTCCCTAGGAAAGAGTATTAACTTTTGGTTTTGTGATGGATCTTCTGTAGTTTTATGTAGTTTGTAATATAGTAATTAAAAATTATGTTCATATGGCAGTTTGGAAATCATACAACAATTATAGTGTTCTTTATTTCTAATTCTGGTAATATAGGAAAAGTAAGATTCCAAGTAGTGCTCTGCCTTATGAAGATGGGAGGAGGGATTTGAAGCAGTCGATGAGAAATTATTCTAAATGTTGAAGGCAATATAAAAGTCTTTACTGTTGATTAGCAAATATTATTTGTCAGTATCTTTGGCATGCTGTAAATAACTCATCTTCCAATAATTCATTTGAGTAATTAAATTTAGATTGCAAAATTTTCTTTTCAAATATTTTGACTCTTATCTCTCTGCTTTTCTATTGTATCTTAATTGGTGTGGTCTATATAAATGGACAATAAATTATATATCTTTGTTATAGAGATCAGACAGTGAATAGAACTTGGTATTCATCCCAGACAGAATTATGATTGAATGTATTTGCAAGATTAAAGCACTGAATTTACTTTTTTCTAATTAAAGGCAATTAAAGATTTCCAGACACAAATAAAAGACAATGAATTGAGGAATAAGTATAGGAGCAAGTCCATTTGCAGGTGAAAAGATGTGCCTTTGAAGCAGAACCAGCTGTATTTTCATTGAAAGAATAACAGTTTAGGAAGCTTTTCTGCATGCACTTGCTTGATAGCATAATGTACTCATAAGCAGCTTATGCAGTATTCAGAAAATAACAGTGCATTAATTTTTAAAGCAGCAAAAGCAGAAGAAGAGTAGTACTGCTACACTGATAATGAATGTGGCTAGTATAAAGTTCACATTGAGAAAGAAAAAAACGTGAGCTTCTGAACAATGAACATTTATAAAACAAAAACCAAATATTCACATGATAATGAGCTTGGGCACCAATATCAACAAAGGGCAAATATTCAATCTTGTTTCTGGGCAAGGGTAATGAACAGGAAGGAATGAAAAGAAGTTAAGTAACCTTTTATTAAACTAAGGCAACTCCCAGGTAAAAACCATGGCATAATTAAAATTATTGCTTTAAATATAAAATAATTTCTGACATAATATAAATTTACATGAATTAAGTAGAGCATATAAATTACCCTATCCTTTGTTGAAATAATAGAAAAAGTGATAAATAGTAAGGTACTGAAACATTTATGAGATTTATTAAGTATATGTTTTTATATCCATAAACCTTAAAATTTTTTTTTTTGTGAAAACATGGTATATCTACTTAAATATGTGATTCTTTGAAGGGATGGTGTTCATGCTTACATTAAATATATTCTAATCATACTTAATATATAAAGAAGAGAACTTTTTACACAGATAATATCTGCTGATTAAATTATAACTTAAAATGGGTTATGAAGTATTTTGTTAAAACCAGATACTAAAGATTATTTGTAATCAGATACAAATAGAAATTACGAATATTAGTGCTATAATCTTTGCTATTAAAAACTCCATATATAATTGGATTTTTGTGTTAACATAATTTTTAATTATGATTTTGCTTTTCATTGATACAATCTCTCTTTAAGACTTAAAACAGGAAATTCTGTTAACTGTTTACCTTGCTTTTTAAGTGTATATTTATGTTTTATATTTTAACAGTAGAATGTAGAGACAGACTTCTTTGGCTTGGTTAAGTTGCTTGAATTGGGATCTATATTCATATTACTGAGTGAAGTTTAGTCTTCTGTAATTGAAAGAATTTTGATAGGTAAACTTTTAGTACACTATAAAAATAATTAAAATAATCCCAGGAAAAAGTGTCTATGTCTGTTTCACTTTGTTTTATAAAATATGAACCAGATAGAAAATGATGTTTATGATTTCATAGAAAAATAAGAAGGAAACTGGTGGTATAAAGTCCTTCAGAGTAAAGATTCCAATTCCTGCTAAATTCATATTTTCTTTCTTTCTCTGTCTTTCTCTCTCTCCCTGTCTCATTTTCATGTTATTCCATGTCAGATTTCTGTCATTTAACTTTGAAAATAATGCAGAGCAAAATCAAAGAATATCCCCAGCATCCTCAATAACTGCCCAGATATATGTCTGAACCAAGCATGAGCTGCTGTCCTCTAAATCTAGAATCACAAGTGATATTTAGCCTTTTTGGGGAGACTGGGGGTTCTATTCTAATTCAACCTTAAAGGAAAAAGAAGGATTTATTTCTTAATTTTGATAACGGTTAGTTTGTAGGGACCAAGAAAAAGAATGTAAATTCAGGCTACCATTCTCAGTTCTGTGGCTTATCATATCAATAGTTATTTATGACCACCCTGTTCCAATATTCATTCTAGATCCTCTCCTTAACAATGTTTTTCATTTGCTGAGGGTCTTTGAATTTAGAATGTACCCACATCTTATTTCTGAAAATGCTAAGCCCTTGGCGATTCTCCTAAGTTATAAATTTAGATGTAAATATCATTAAATTTAAGCTTGGTCATACTAATTACCCCAGGAGATCCCTCAAACCTCCCCATATTCCTTTTGACATTGACTATGTGATAACAATGTAATATATCCTTGATTACAATCATACAGTGTCCTAGCCAACACTATGATTTCAATTCTTCCTGTTTGCCCATAAGCATAAAAAATCCAAACTGACAAGGTAACTATCTCAGCTTCCTATTCAGGAGAATTAATACAATGTCTTTTCTTAGGTTATCTCTCTTTCTAGGTAAACTCCACCACAAATTATGCTATTCAAGCTTTGATCACAGACAGAATTTCCATTTGGCATCATACTTTATGAGCTATCTCCAAGGATAATAATAGTAATCTACTTCCATTTGGTGTCCAAATATTATAAAGAGCTATCTGTAAGTATTTGTTTTAAAATATTACAATAGTGTACCAAATTTTATGATTTTTTAAAAACCAGATAGCCTCCAATTGATGACTAGTAGTTTAGACCTGATGGACTCAAGAGTCTCGTGGCCGAGTTAGTCATCTCCAGCAGTTTGTTAAGAATATAGTTGTTTCTTAACAGCTGTTACTTGCTGAAGATGACATGACACTATTTCAAAACCTTAGTGGATTTTTACTTCTTTTTTATTAGGACCCACTAAAGACTTGTTTCTATGTTTTAGTTAAAAATTACTTGAGGCTGCATTGATTCTGCCATGTTAAAAGCTCAAAGAGGGGGACTGAAGTGGTGGCTCAGCAGTTACTGCACTTGCGTGACATGCACAAGTACACGGGTTCATACTCCAGCACCACATACACAATAAAGTGTCTGAGCAATGAAAGCCACATGAAAAACTAAATAAAATTGATTATGTCTTTCTCTCTGTCTCTGTCTGTCTGTCTGTCTCTCTCTCTGTCTCACTGGCCCTTTCTCTTTAAAAGCAAACACACACACACACACAAAAACTCAACAAGGTAGAGTAGCTTATCTGGCAATGTACTGGAGAATTTGTTTTTGTTCCATGCCCTACTCAACACTAGTAGCTTTTCAGGCCAACACACAAAAGCAGTGCATTATAGATTTAATTAAAAAAACAATGATAATATGAACAACCATGTATTCATCATGTGGGCTAAAACTGAACATATACCACTAGTTTAGAATCCTTTTGTATGCCACTTCCTGAATTCAACAACTCTTCTTGCCTTTGAGAGACAATCGTGATCTTGATTTATAGTTTTGGGTCTCTTTATGAATTTGCTACCTAGATATGTGTCAAACAATACATTGTTGCTTTTTGAATCTATATAAATGAATTCACATTGTATATATCATGTAGTTTGCTTCATATCTTGTTTTTGAGTTTTATTTTTATTTATGGCAGGGCGCTATAGCTTGTTTAATTTCTATGCTTTTTAGTATTCCATTGTTTGAATATACTTGTATTTTTCTACCTGTCCTGGTTTTAGACAATTAGCTTATTCTCAATATCTTTTTTTCACTATCCATGCTATTCTGAGCAGTGCTGCTGTGAATTTTTTTAGACATGTCTGCTTATCAGTTTGCATGTACCAGAGTTCCTCTATAATATATTCTGAGTAGAAGAATGTTGGATCATAGATATGGATGCATGACATTAATAATTCCAGTGTTTTTTGTTTTGTTTTTCTGTAGAAGTTGTATCTATGCCTCTTTCTGGTGGTAAATGGAGTACAGAGTATGGCAAGATTATCTTTACTCCTGGGAGACGATCCTGATGTTTTAAATCAGTGAACCTCCATGAATCAGATTTAGGTGGCAAATCTCATTTTAACAGAAGGTTCATTCTTCTCCCTTTTATGCATATATGTAAAGTGGATTCTTAGCACTTTCAATGTCTTCCTCAAAACTTATTTCTTTTCATTGTTATTGTGATATGTTATAGGGTGGTAAAGCTGTTAAAATCTCTGGGCATCAGATAGAACACTAGGATGTAGAGTTGATCTGCTTTCTCATTAGGACTATAAGTATACAACTGTGCCTGCCGTTAAGAAAGACATCTTTTGGCTGGAGTGATGGCTCAGTGGTTATGGCACTTGCCTGGTATGCGCAAGGACCCAGGTTCAAACCCCAGCACCATGTACACAACTAAGTGTTGGAGCAAACAAAACCAGATGAAAAACTAAATAAAATTGATTCTCTCTTTCTCTCTCTCCCTCACACTGTCCCTCTCTCTCTTAAAAAAAAAGGAAAAGAAAGATGGCTTCTTGTAATATCTATGATCATAACTTATAAAAGTGCATTTGCTTGATTAAATACATAGTTGTGATCCATGGAAAATATTTTGTTATATTGTTACAGTTAGAAAATTCTACCATAAGTCTAAATTTTCAGAAGTACTTAGCTGATTTTCATGACCAACTAGCCACAGTGATAAAATAAATAGGTCTGTGAAAATAGGGTTGACTGTGTATTGAAGTTTTTGTAGTTAATCTCTGAATTCTTTTAGTGTATGCATTCTTTGACTCCATTTTAGTAAGAAAGGAAAAGATTATTGGTACTTCAGCCTTATTATCAAAATAACTTATGTTCCATGTCAGGAAACCAACCTGGAGATTCTATTTCCAAGGCTATTGTTTGACCCTATAAATTCAGAAAATAGAAAATAAACAGTCTGTTCTATTAGGAAATGATTTAATTTTAATCATCTGGCCTATTAAACTCCTCCTCTAGGTTAGTGTCTTTTCAATCTTTTTACTTTGATGGTCTCATTGATTGGTATTGCTTCTAACAAGTAGACTTTCTATTGAACTTCATTGAAGTATTAGGTCAAGTAGCATCTTATACCCTATCTGAAACAGTAGATCTCTTCTTTTTTTGTCTACCTACATCTGCCCTTGCTCTCTATTTTTCTTTTTTGTGCTTTTTATAACCTGACAAATTATCATTATATACCTCCCTTTCGCCTTTTATTTCAGAACTACCAGACTATATAGTAAGTACACACATCATAGCCTGTTAGTTTAGCAAAGAGACATCACTGTCTTGCCTGTCATTTAGTCAAGCAAAACATACCTATGCTGCAATAGTATATTTTCTTGTATAATTCTTTGTGTGCAGACATTTAAAGGTCTGAATTATTAAAACTCCACCATCTAGATAAACTTCCTTAAACAATGACTCAAGTTCATGGAATTCAAATATAAGAACAGTAAAGTCAAAAGAGAGAAACAACAACTAACAAAACTATGACTACAAAGCCGTCTTGTTTCTGTTATATCAAAATGTGAAATGTGTTGAATTATTAAAAAGAATTTTTAAAATGACTTGTAATATTTTAAAAAATAAGAAATTGAATGAAACTTAATGAATATACTCTGAGAGATTAAGTATATATTTTTTTGATTTCAAGGACAACCATGAAGAAATATTGAAAGGAATATAGTTAAACTCACAGTACACAATTTAAATGAAATACTGAAAATGCTCAAGAAATCCATGAAAGTCAGGGAAGTGAAACAGAAACAAAGAGAACAAAGAAAAACAAATGATAAATGGTAGTCCTCCACAGGCATGTCAACGGGTTCATTAAATGTAAATGGTCTAAACATTTTAAAGGACAGATTTTTTTCAAAATGAATTTTTAAATGAACCAAATATAGACTGTATATAAGAAATGTCCTTCAAATATAATGGTATTAAAAGTAAAGAGAAGGAGGAGAAACACCTCTTAAGTGGAAAGTAAGGATTTATGAAAATCTGCTCTACATAAAAGCAATAAGAACAATAGCAAAAAAAAAAAAAAGTTGGAATTAGTGCTTTTGGAAGTCTAGAAATTAACTAGTCTTACCACAATCCAAAGAGTGTTTATTCAAGAAAAGCTGAATCTCAGCAAGAATGGCAAGTTTCTGTGGTATTTTAACTTCTTCACTCCTATATCCTCTTAATCAACTTTGCCATTATAGTACTTGTGAGAAACATGAATTATTTCTTTCTGGAGAAGTAAAAACGTGTTTGAAGCTACTGTGAACCCTAAACTTCAAAGACTTGTCCCAAATTTGCTTTTCTGGAAGATCACTGAAAAGTCTCTTTCTCGGGCCTTATGTTTATTTATCCTGTCTAATAGTTTACCCTGTTCCCCATGGCATTTAACGAAAACAGTTGGTGACAAGTGTTTAACACAACAGCTGACTGAGGCAGCATTGTTAGTTGGAGCTAAACTTGAGATAAACCAAGAAACTTAAAAGAATAAAATGGCAGTGAGGTTCCCATAGAATCTTTAAAAAAAATTTTGTTTTAGATTTCTAAGAAACTGATACCTGTTTGGTGGAAGTCAGGTTCCTGTCTCCCAGAGACAAAGAATGAAACCAAGGGACACCGAGGGAAGCATAGTAGACAGACTGTATTTTAAGAAAATAACAGAAAGCAAAGCACAGGGAAAAGAGCAGACTTCCCCAGAGTGGGAGAAGGGGGCAGAGCTGAAGAGGCAGTTTAGGTTTGCCATTTTCCTAGAATGTTCTCTCTTCAATTGGTCATTCTCCCTTCCCTCAAGCCTACGACAGGGGTGCAGGAAAATCTGGTTGGGTCCAGCCTTGGGTTTGTGCCTCAGGCATCAATAGAAAGAATGTGGCTCCTGGCTCAGCAGAAAGGAGTGTCTACATCTGTACTCACCTTGCCAGGCACTTCTAACTAGCACTGGGGGATGTCAAACTGATCTTAAAAGAAAAAGAACTGGTTTTCTCTTGATAGGCTCGAACATTCTAAGTACTCTGATTGCCTAATTTTTCTGTCTCAAAACTAGAAAGCCTTGTACATGTATAGGGCTATGTCATGTTCAATAAAAACATGAGAAAACTATCATCTCTCAAATCTTACTGACCTTCTGGGTCTGCATAAGCAGAAGGGAAGGTTAAGGTAAATATTTCAACTCCTATTAGAGCTGGGTGATGTACCCCAATATAAACACACACAAACACTCAGCAAAACTGAGAAACTTGTTGGTACAACGTATTTAAAGAATTACCTATCCAAATATAAGATAACCACTAAGGTCACTGAGCAGAGACCTCAGTGGCTGCATATAAGTAAGACTATATGTAACAAAAGTAGTTCCAGAAAAGTCACTTTAAAAAAGGCACTAAACAAATAACCATCAAGGAACACATAACAGCAAATATAAGTCCTAGAGGAGATCTAATTTGCAGAATCACCTCATCACATTTCAAATATGTCCAATTCACTATGAAAAACTGAAACACACAAGTCCATCAAAGAAAAGAGTAATACAGAGTATTTCTAAGGAAGCTCATCGTTGAATTTACAGGAAAACAATAATTCAGACATTTAAAATATTTTTAAAAAACAAAGGAAATCATATGTAAGGCATTAAAGTAGGAGGACAGTATCTTACCAAATAGATAATATTATTAGAGTTGTAAGTTTATGTATACATTCTTCAAATGGAGAATTGATCCCAGGACCCCCATGTATACCAAACTCTATAGATGCTCAAGTTACTTACATAAAATGAGTGTAACCTGTGCTCATCTTATTGTGTACTTTAAATCACCTCTAGATTATTTTTAATCCCTAATAAATGCTATGTACATGGTTGTTATACTATATTGCTTAGGAAATAATGACAAGAAAAATGTCTGTACATATTCAGTATAGTATAGACATAATTTTTAAAAAATATTTTCATCTGTGATTGTTCAAATCCCCAGGTGTGAAAACCACAGATATGGAGAGCCAACAATATATATGTGTATGGTAGAAATTCTGGTGTTGAGAGCTAAAGATCTAGTCAAGAGCATCAAGAGAGAACCTACAGAATGGGAGAAAATTTTTGCCTGCTACACCTTGGACAGAGGGCTAATATCCAGAATATATGGGGAACTAAAGAAACTAAACTCCAAACTCACAAATAATCCTATCGATAAATGGGCAAAAGATCTCAAAAGAAACTTCTCTCCAGTGGAAGTCCAGAAAGCCCATAAATATATGAGAAAATGTTCTACATCATTAGCTATAAGGGAAATGCAAATCAAAACTTCAATGAGATACCACCTCACTCCTGTTAGAGTGGCAAAAATGAAAAATACAAACAACAGATGCTGGAGGGGCTGTAGGAAAAGAGGAACACTATTACACTGCTGGTGGGACTGCAAACTGGTTCAGCCACTATGGAAAGCAGTTAAGAATCCTCAAAAAATTAAGGATGGAACCACCTTATGACCCAGCTATCCCACTCCTGGGAATTTTCCCAAAAGACTTAGAATCAGCGTATTACAGCAATGTGGCTTCATCAATGTTTATAGCAGCTCAATTTACCATAGCTAGATTATGGAACCAACCCAGATGCCCCTCACTTGACGAGTGGATACAAAAGCTTTGGTACATATATACTATGGAATACTACTCGGCCA
>PVKS010006027.1:0-81070 GCA_004027875.1 Aplodontia rufa
TGGTCAAAAAATGATCTGTCAAAAAGACACGAAAGTCAACTTGAAGGTGCTCCCACTGGCCAAATCTGAGAAAATCTTATTAGTAAAGTAAATAGTGCTAGAAAGGGATTATAATCCATGTAATAGCATGAGTTGATACTAACATAGATAGAGAGGGTAGATAACCTGGGGAGAAGAGAGAGTTCTTCCCTGTAGATTTTTAGCTCATTAATAAATGTAGAAAAGTCACCACTGGTAAATAGCAAATTGTTTAGGTCAGACTCATTGGTGGATGCAAAAATTCATGATGAAGGGGCTGGAGCAGTGCTCAGCAGTACAGCGCTTGCTTGGCGTGCACGAAGACCCAGGTTCAAACCCCAGCACCACATATACAACTAAGTGTTGGAGAAATAAAAGCCAGACAAAAAAAATCAATAAAGTTAACTTTCTCTCTCTTAAAAAATTAATGGCAAAAGTATGGGAAATGGGTGTTTGCATAGTTTCATCACATCCTTCTGCAAGATGATTTATTGTTTACAAAGGGGAAACCACACTCATTTGTTTTACACTAGCAACCTAACCAGACGAGGGAGACGAACCTCACCAGTGGTGGAATGAATTAGCTCAGATGCCTCTTGTGATGCTCCGAAGAACATCGTTTCTGTGATTTTCTTTCTTTCTTTCTTTCTTTTTTTTTTTTTTTTTTTTGCCAAAAGCATATAGCCTGAATATAATCAAGAGGAAACATCAGACGAAGCAACCTGAAGGCAGTCTACAAAATGAATGGCTTCCGCTCTTCAAAATGTCAGGGTCATGAAACACAAAGAGAACTGGAGCAGCTTATCTAGATCAAAGCTAGCAAAAGATGCATGACAGCTGAGGGGACCACGGGTCCTGGATTAGATCCTGGACCAGGAAAAAATGGTAGGAAAGGTCATAAGTGGGATGTTTGGTGAAATTGGAAAGAAGTCTACAGATTGGAAAATGATATTGTTATCAATGCTACACTTTTCCAATCTCGATCACAGCACTGTAGTCTAGAAGAGACTTACCTTCTTTTCAGGAAATGTGTGCTGACGTATTTAGAGGTAATCTGCATCTTGTATGCAATTTACCTTCAAATGTTTAAAAAGGATAATTGTGTGTGTGGCCTATATGTTCAGAGAGAATATTAATGACAAAGCAAATAAATGTGGTAAGATGTTCTCAGTTGGAGAACCTGTGGCATTTTTGAAAATTTTCTAAAATTCCAAACTTACTCCAGAATAAAAAGTTTTTAAAACTTAGGAAGAGGAGCTTCCCCTGCTTCCTTCAGCTTGCTCTTCGGGAATAAAAGCAAGATGCCCTTTTGATTTTTGTTTATTCATCTGGATAATTCTAAAAGATAGATGAGTTGTTTCATGAAGGGCAGAAAAGCAAGAACAATTTACCAACTTATTTTGGTAATTGAAGAATTATTCAATTTTGAAATATTTTTCATGAGCTGATTGTGAACTTTTGTTAAAATAAGAAACTTTAGAACAAAAACGTAATTTGGTTGAAGTTAATTCCTAAGTCCCTATGAAATGAGCAGTGCCTTTGGCCTCTGTCTGATCCTGGCAGTGTGCACAGCTGATGTCTGGCCAGTGTTTTGGAACCAGCAGGAGCCAGGAGAAGGCAGCTCTGGGGGCCTCTCTGCTGGCTGCCACGATTTCCCATGCAGATGGGACCTGGTGAACTTTGGCAGAGGTCAGCCTCAATTCCCAACCTAAATCTCCCAGTCATAATTTTTATGAGTGTGTGATTAATAATATCATTGAAGCTGTAAAGTAGCTCTCAGATAATACCTCTACTGTCTGCTTACTGTTTGAACAAGGAGCTGTTCAGTGGCATTGTCTTTCCTGGGGTATGGGAAGAAAGTAAATTAAGGACAAATTGGGGACTTTCCAGCATGTAGAACACCTCCTAATAGCTCAGGGATTGTTCCTTTCTGTGGTGTTTGGAACTTTAACATTTAAAATGGCTTTCTGATTAATCCTGTTTTGACTTTAGAATTGATTAACGTATGGTAGCATTTGGAACAGTTTTGCCATTAGCCATAATTCTACCATATAATCCGTAGGGGGAAAAGAATGATTTGACTTTTTGTATAATAATATATAATGTTTTCTTCAGAGAACATTAAAGAAAGGATGCTTTTGTGTTTTGATTTTATTCTCAAAACATTGTTAGTTGAGATAAAAGCTTATTTTTAAATTCCATATTTACTCTTGAAGTGGAAGGATTTTTAAAATTCCATGTTTCATTCTTATACTTGAATGGCTCTTATTCTTTGATATTGAAAATGTAAATTAACATTTTCTTATAAGTCCTTTGAGTCCTATTTTTAAAATCAACACCTCTTGTTCATATTTGACTTTGGAATGAAATTGCACTTGTCCTTTAAGACTGCATACATTTTGATTGTTTTGGAAGTCCTGAGTCACAAGTTCATCACTGGTCATCAGAAAATAATCTTTGTTCAAATTATTAATTCTTTCTGAAGGTTATGTTGTCTTTTACTGAAGGCAGGGTCTTGTTGCAGCTGTTTTGACGTTGGCCACACGGAGAGCTAGGAAATTTGTACCAACACGAGGCTGTACAGGGAAAGTCAGTGCAGGTGAATATGCAATATGGACTATGTAAGAGAGCAGTGTTATTTTTTATTTAGCTTGGGGGAGGGAGGAACAAACATCCCGAGAGTTTGGCTGCCTCGCCAGGTCATCTCCTGCTCTACTAACAACTTGTAAGTTCAAGCATTCTGAATGAACTCTATGCAAGAAGCACCTTTTTTTGGGAATTGAAATTCCTCCTGAACCATGCAGCTTTCATCCTTTCCAGCCCCTGCTGCAGGGTCCTGTTTTCCCTAAAACTTCTGATGCTGTGATTTGAAGTGCATGGTGCAGTGGTGACCTCGTTCTGCTCCGCTCTTCTCTGCGGGGTGGACTCCTGGGTGGACGGCTGGGCGACTGGAGAAGCTGCCTCCACCCTGTGCCTTCTGCTGCTCCGATTTCCTGCAGACATCAGCACCTGGTCTCGCACAAGCTTCTCAAGTTCAGCTTGCCCAGATGAGCGGAGCCATCTCTGTCAGCTCGTCACTGTCGTACTGCAGAGCAGTGTGTTGGGCGTTAGGCAGCACGCATCTCCCCCTTCTTGGCCTCATCTGAGCCACTGGGCTCTGCCCACCTGCCGTACCTCTGCCTGGTCCAGCTCTTTCTCTCCATCCGTGCACGTCTTGGCTGCAGACCACAGCCTTCGTTAGGCAGTTGACAGCTAAGCCGTTTTTCTGTCTTCACTCTGGTCCTCTGCACCCTGAGTGGCCCTGGGATGTATGAGCCTGCTCAGATCCCCACCCTCTGCCATCCTAGTTGCTCAGGAGGGAAAGCGACATCTGCCTGGCCTAGCAGACCCTGAATGCCCCTTGGTCTTTTCAGCTGCGTCTGGCGCTATTCTCCCTGCACTTGGGTACAAGTGTCTTTCTTTCAGTTTTCTCCACAGAAATAGCTGGTGACAACCCTCTGCTCCTTACAACAGGGAAAATCCCTCAGCACTTCCAGTTCCTCCCTGATATTATCTATACCCCAACCTCCTGTCTCTGTGGCCTTCTGCATCTTGGCTGTTAAGTCACAAACGTGTTCCTCCCTTGAAACTCTGCAGCCGTCATTCCTGTGTTCAGGTGCCACTGTGCCAGACGAATCCCTCCTCTTCTGAAGTGCTGTGATTTCATCTGTTTATATAACATGGTCAAAGGATCATTTTCTCCTATAAAGATGCTGCCTATGATATAGGTAAACGTCACGGTTGCCCAGTTATTCTCTAGGTATGCTGGTGCCATCGGAAGTTTCTTATGCCTTCGAATGCTTTCCTTATAAGAATACTTATTTATAAAGCTCTTACAGGAGTCTGATATTCCCATGCCTCAGGCATGTAATAAATTTTGTGTATCCTTTCCCCTTTAAAAAGAAAAAAAAGTCCTTAGGAATAGTAGCTGCTGTGTGAGCTGTCATTACCCACAGAGCAAGGTTGGGACAGTTATGTATTTCATCTGGGCCTGTTTATAAAAGGACCATCATCTAGTTATAAGGACTGCAATCAATGTATGTTAACTTCTTCCGTGGAATATTTGTATAGCTAAAGGAATAAGGTTAATATTTGAGTTCTGGGAGTTTCTTTAAATGTTTGAAGGTAGTTTGGTTAGTTTGAATTGGCTTTTATAGAATTTAGACACATAGTATCTTCTGAGACATGAACAGATTCTCAGAATTTTTCATCCTGTTGTTCATATGATTTAATATATATGAAGAGATGCATAGAAAAATTGCCTGCAGTGGGCGTAGTGGTGCACACCTGTAATGCCACGGCTCGGGAGGCTGAGGCAGGAGGATCACTTGTTCAAAGCCAGCCTCAGCAACTTGGTGAGGTCCTGAGCAATTTGGCCAGACTCTGTCTCAAAACAAAATATAAAAAAGGGCTAAGGATGTGGCTCAGTGGTTAAGTGCCTCTAGGTTCAATTCCTTGTAGATTTAAAAAAAAAAAAAGAAATATGCTTGGGAGGATGTATGAAGCTGCTAATATTTATAAGCAGCGATGGGAAGGCGTATCGGAAAAGCTTTTCTCCTCCATGTGCATGTAGTATTAGCGCAGCAGCTAACCTGCTGTGATAAAGATTTCTAAATACAGTGATGTAACTAGATGAAATTTATTAGCTTTCGTGTAATTGTCTTGTGGTCCATGCTATTGGGACATATCAGCTTCAGGAGGTCATTCAAGGACAAACATGCCCACCTTGTGCCTGTGCATCATTCCCCTTGACAAAGTCGAGTTCCCACATCAGGAAGCCCATGGCAAGAGGGAGTGGAAGTAAGTCCTGGAGCAGTTTTTGTAAGTGTGTGCCTCGCTTTAGCATGTGTCCCCATGTCTTGGAGTTAGGTGCAGCCTGGCTGCAAGCTGGGTGGAAAAACACAGGCTGTGTCTGGGCGCCTTTTGCTCTGCTAATCTCAATTTCTGCGGGAACAGGAAAAAATTTTAGAGGAGCTAGCAGTGTGTCTGAACACACTTCTGTGTTTTCAGATCTTTTTACATGTACTGCTACTGTGCTTTTTAAATTCATTGCATCGTTCTAAATAGATAATGCTATTCTCATGCAAAATCAGAAGGCACAAGTGGTACAGTGAAAAGGAAGTTGCCCTTCCTACGGGATTGCCCCACCCATTTGTCTTATCCTTGGAGAAACCTAATGTTGCCATTTATTACTATTGTAATTTATAATTACTAACTTCAATTATTCAGCCTCTGTGGATCAGATTTCTTATTTTTCTTTTTCCACAAAAATATCAGCTTTTTTTGAGGTGTGTCATAAAGTTCACCTTTTAAAGTACTTTTCAGGGGCCTGGAGCAGTGGCTTAGTGGTTACAGCACTTGTCAGGCATGCACAAGGACGTGGGTTTGAAACCCAGAACCATGTAAACAATGACATGTCGGAACAAAAGTCAAATGAAAAACCAAATAAAATTGACTCTGTCTGAAAGTTAAAATTAGACCCTTATCTTTCACCTTGCACGAGAATCAAATCAAAATGGGTCAAGAACCTAGGAATTAATCCAACTACCTTGCAACTGCTGGAAGACAAATTAGGTCCAACACTTTAGCATTTGGGAGTAGGCAAAGACTTTCTCAACATGTCTCCCAGTGAGCTAAAGAGTGCAAAGTTCTCCAGCATCACATCACGGTATAGGCTCCTCTGGATCTCATCAAGGAGCCCCCAGTCCTCCCGAGAGAAATGCATGGCCGCATCCTCAAACATCACCAAGCCCTGCACACCGTCCGCCATTGGAATCGGTGCACCGCAGAAATCCCTCATTACCAGCGCTGCGAAAGATGGTTCCCGCTCCCAGATTTCTTACTTTTAAGGCACCTCCTTTTTCTTTGTGGTTTTCTTTTTCTTTTTTTCCAATAGGATTTTCTTCTATACCCAACTGCTGACAGTCCCCCCAATCAGGCACCCTACTGTGTGCCCTCATTTCCCTTGCAGTGACATCTGATTGCTGTGTCAACAGTGTTGGCAATTCTAGACCTGTTTGCTCAGAAGAGCAGCATCCTTAAACCTACTTGCAGCGTTGGCTGACCGTGGTGCAGGGCCATCCACTGAGGGTTTTAGGCTTTGTGAGCCAGGTGGTCTCTCACCACTACTCAGCTCGACTCGGTAGCAGGCAAACAGCCCTGTGTGCTCAAATGAGATGGCCATGTTCTAATACAACTTTATTCTCAGAAACAGCTGGTGGAGCAGAGCTGGCCTGCAGGCCTAGCTCGCCAGCCCCTGCCTGGTGGGTGGGACACATGGTCTGGGTGGAAGCGGGCAATCTAGGCATGTGGAGCTCCATTCTTGCAGAACATGGAATTGGAAGCTGGGCGGTTAGTGCTGAGGCTTAGGAGGCAGCCCTCCTGCCATAAGATGCCGTGATATCTTGTTTCACCTTATGCCCTGTGTTTATTCTCACATAAAAGGATAGAAGTACCTTTTTGAGTTCCTGGTATTGAATCATTTCTACTCATCACAACCACACAGAATAATAGATCTGTCACCGTTGCTGGTTTAACCGATGGGGAAACTAAGACTCTGAGACATTAAGTAGCTTGCGCACGGTGGAGCTGGTTATTGAACCCGTGCCTGAGTCTTTGCTTGCAATATAATTACTCTTGTAAAAGTGAACTTTCCTTGAGGCCTGAGTAGCAAGATCAGTCAGGCTTTGTAGGTTTGCTCTGCAGCGATTTAAGCATGCAGATTAGAACCATACAGAAGTGGGCCAAAGAACGGCCTTAGGAGCCTCTGTCAGCCTCAGCTCTGCTCCTTGAGGAAGGCAGAGGGATTCCTGCCTGTCTTGGGTGGGAGCTGTCTTCTCTCCTTCCCTTCCCTTCCTTCCTAAGGCCTCTCTAATGGAGATAACCAGGTCTGGAGTCCTCTTCCTCCTCACAGCCCTCTCTGTGTCCTTGGACTCTCCTTCACCACATTGGTATTTTTCCTGTGACAGTCACTATTTCAGCTTTGCTTGGACGTAGCCATTGACTGCCAGGCTCAGTTCTTTTCTACGAGCGCAGGTATTTGTGTTCCCCTCCCCACACGCTCGCTGAGGTCCATTTGGCACAGAAGAAACTTGTAACATTTGAAGAGTTCAGTTTGCTGAGTGCCTACATGTATGTAGACAGTCATGAAACCATGGTGAGGTGCTGAACATTGCTACCTCCTCCAGAAGCTTCCTCAGGTGGGCGATCCACCCACCTCTACCTGCCCTGGTGTGACCCCACGATCTGCTTCCCGTCGCCTTAGTTGGCATTTTCTCAGATTTGTTCACAGTGGTTTATGCTGTATGCATTATTTTTTGAATTGTTCTGAGATAATTGTCACTTTGTGTGTTGATGATTCCTGTTTTTACTGCTGAATAGACTTCTGTTGTTTGGATGAACCACATTCTGTTAATCCATTCATTTACCTGTTGATGGACATTTAGGTTTTCCCCCTAAGTTTTGTTTATTGCAAATAAAGCTACTGCTAACCTTTGTGTATAAATTTTCCATGGACATATTTTTATTGAACTTGGAAATACTTAGGAGTGAGTTGTATGGATCATGTGATAAGCGTATGTTTGACTTCTTCAGAAGCTGCCAGACTGTTTTGGAATGGGTTTATCATTTTACGCTGCCGTCTGCTGGCCTGACAATTCTGATTGTTCCGTATCCTCGCCAGCACTTGGCAATGTCCGTGTTTTAATTTTTAGACGTGTAAACTGGTGTGTAGTGCTATCTCATATTTATTTGATCGTAAGGATGCTGAACATTTTTCTGTGCTTATTAGGCATTTTGCAAACTGTTTAGATCTTTTACCTGTTTTTCTTTTTAAACTTGGCTTCTTCGTTGTCTTACAAATTGTGTTGTAAAAAACGTTCTTTATATATTCCAGATGCAAGTTTCTTGTCTGATATATGTGGTGTTTTGAATATTTTCTCTCAGTGTATGACTTGTGATTCACTTTTTTTTTTTTTGAAAGAGAGAGAGGGACAGTGAAAGAGAGAGAATCAATTTTATTCAGTTTTTCATGTGGCTTTTACTGCTCTCACACTTCATTGTGTTCATGGAGCTGGGGTTTGACCTGTGTCCTTGCACATGCCAGGCAAGTACTGTAACTGTTGAGCCACCACTCCAGCCCTGCAATTCACTTTTTAAACTTTCTTTTCTTTTTTTGCGTTGTTTAATTTCTTAATTTTATTGGTATATTTATTACCCTATGTATACTTGTTAACTTTGGCTTTTTTTTTATTCGTTAAATATGGACTTACAATTAGGAGGGAATCATTATCAAACAATCAAGAACAAATGTATATTCGCAGAGCAAGCCAAGGCTGATGCCATTCCATGGTTTCTCCCCTTGGGTTCCCCATGGTTCTGCGTTTCCCCCTTAAACTGTCTGTTGAAAAGTGGATTTTATTTCATTTTACTTATTTATATTTTGATATTGGGATTGAACCCAGGGGTGCTTTATCAGTGACTACATCCCTAGTCCTTTTTATTTTTTGAGACAGGGTTTCACTAAATTTCTGAGGCTAGCCTCAAACTTGCAATCCTCCTGACTCAGCCTCCTGAGTTACTGGGATTATAGACATGTGCCACCATGCCTGGCAGACTTTCAATTTAGGTGAAATGGTTTCTTGATATTTTTTGGTTCATGATTTCTTGTGTGCTAAGAATCTGTTTCCTACCTCAAGGTAACAAAGATTTTTTTTCTTTCATAAATCTTAAAATAGTTTTAGACTTTTAAGACACATTTAGGTTTGTGATCTGTTTAGAGTTAATTTTTGTGTCAGGTGTGAATTGGAGTGAGCTTCATTTTCTCTCCTTTTCTTCCCCCAGTGGATATCTAGTTGTTCTAGTACCATTTATTGAAAAGATAGTTTCCCTATCAAATCAGCATTAATGAGCCTCTTCAGTTACAGTTAATGTTTTGTTAATACTTCATGTCCAGGTGTTTGTTGTTATTTGAAAGCCAAAGAGAGAAGCAGTGTCTAGGTCATTAGACACTGCTGATACATTTCTTCAAGTTACAAGAATTAGAATTTTAGCAGGACATGGTGGCACACACCTGTGATCCCGGTGACTTGGGAGGCTGAGGCAGGAGGATTGCAAGTTCAAAGCCAGCTTCAGCAATTTAGCAAGGCCCTCTCTCAAAATAAAATGTAACAAGGGCTGGGAACGTGCCTCAATCCTAGGTTCAATTCTTGGTACAAAAAAAAAAAAAAAATTAGATTTTTAACTGACTCATTGTTCCCCAGTTCAACCTGATGTCATTTTATTTTTAGGTGTAACACATAATATTGCATTACTTCGAGAGGTGATAATCAACTCACGCTTTGTAAAAGGAGACATCAGCACCAAATTTCTCTCTGATGTGTATCCTGATGGCTTTAAAGGTTTGTATATATTGAAATATTTTACTCAAAGTTGTTTTTGTTATTTTAGGTTGTTATTTTAATGCTTTATACATATAATTTTTCTATTTTGAAATTATGGCCTTTGGTTTATGTTATATTTGATTTAACATATTTGGAATAGCCTCATGACGATTTTGAGTGCTCATGCGTGACTCTTGAACGTAATAATCCACAGTTTTGTTGAATGAGGAATTCAACTCTTGGGGATGTTCTGTGACTTGAGCGCGTAGGCAGATCATTGTCCTCCCTGACCTCTGCTTTCTGAAAGTCAAATTGCATGTATATACCCTGCTGCTGTCGGTATACGTAGGAGCCCTTCTTTAGGGATTATACATCTATCTTTATGAGAAATAGTGCGAGATTTTCAGAAAGCCAAATGCTAGTCTGCTGATGAAAAGGACAGTGTCTAAGATGATGATGGTTTTAGTCTGGAAATGAAGTTTTGAATGAAGAAATGCATGGAAAGTGATATTTAGCCCTGGGCAGTTGTCAGCATTTCCAAGTAATAGAAAAATGATCAAGTGGGAGATGGAGGGAGCCCTTTGGTCAGCATGTTGTTAAGGAAGCTATGGGACTTTCCGGAGGCTTCATGGAAGCGAGGGGAGGTGGGAGCTGGAGCTTGTGTGTGGGTTTCCAGTGAAGGTGGGATGTATGGTTAGGTAGTCTTCATTTAAAGTTTGTAGTATGTAAATGACTGGTGTGGTCGTGTTAGGAGTTATATGTAGGTTCATGAGCTGGGCTGTTAAATGCATTTACAAAGCACTTTTGAATTCAGAATTTATGACAGTTTTCCTAAGATTAACTGGAGGTGACTGATTTGAATGTTCTTTTAAAACATTAGTGCTAGAGTTTTATCATTAGTATAAAGCGAAATGAAGAAGTCCTTTTATTTGGGTTTTTAAAATCCGATGATTTATCACTTCTTAAAAACTTCTAAATTTAAAAGATATAATATATATCCTTAACAGGATCACAGTTTTATTCTTGAGTCATCATTTCATTAATACCTGTTGGTTTTGTGAGGTCAGGAACTCCTTAGGTCAGTGCTTTTTAATGTATCCCTAGCACCCCTGCCCCAAAAGGGAGACGTTAAATAAGTAGCTGTTCAATGAATGAAAAGAATTTTATTGGTAGTTTTGATGAACAGGGATTATTTTGTATATTTTAAGTTATCTGGATATCCAGATATCCAGTTCACTCTGTTTTAGCCTGTCCTTACTAAAGTTTTAAATAAGAGTCATAGTAAGTTGTGAGAAGGACTCAGGATGTCATCATGCATCTCGAAGGTGATATGATGGAAAACAGTGGGCAGTAGGAAAACATGCAAAGCCTTTGGAGAACCTCTAGAACAAGCATACACATACATGGGCACTGACGTGTATGTACACATCTACATGCGAGTGTACTTGTGTGCATGATAAAATATCGCTTAGGAGAAGACAATGAGGCATTTAAAATTTCTCATTGGCGTTGATGACTATGATTTGTAAATTTAGCAACAACAGAATGTTCCACATTCTCTAGGTAAGGGAATCCCCTTCATTTCAGAAATTTACTTAAAACCACTGTAGTCTTCTGTAATGCCTAATATATTGCCTTTCTTTCTTTTTCTTTTCTTTCTTTTTTTTTTTTTTTTTTTTTTTTTTTTTTTTTTTTTTTTTTTTTTTTTTTTTTTTTTTGGTGAGGAATTATCAGCATGGACTCTATATCTTTGTCTCCTAGGTTATACTAGAAAAGATCACTATTTTTAATTGTCACAAGTGTTAGAAGAACCTTTTGCAGTTATTTAAGCTCAGCCTTCATTTTCTATTTTGTTTCCAGGAAACAGAAATGCAAAGAAATTGGTGGGGCTAAATGACCAGTGCAATCAGAAACCAGGATGGGTCCTAGAATTTTCTTTCTTCTTCTTTTTCCCTCTCTTTCCCTCCCTTCCCCTTTCTCCCCTCCCTCTCCTTTTCTCATTCATTCATTCATCCTGGGGTTTAAAACCTGGCCCTTGAGCTTGCTACCCAAATGATCCACCACTGAGCCACACCCCAGCTCCAATCTCAGGTTTTCATTTCCAGTTTGAGGGTTTTTCGGTTGTGCTGGGCTTCAGATTCATCAAGCTTCAGCCAGGGCACACTGCACGCTGGGTGGCCTGTAAGGACTTGAGGGGCACACATGGTGTGTCGTTCTTGATCTCTGCCCTGATGAGAAGCCCTCATCTCATTTGCTTGTCAGTTTGGTCTTCTCCGAATGGCTCCCATCTCCGTAATTCAGATCACACTCTTTTTTCCTTACCTATTTTAACCCCAGAGCAAGCCTTAGATATATTAAACTATCATCCTTGGCTGTTTGATTTATGGGCCCGAAAATGACAGCAGAAAGTGGCGTCTGCAGTTAATCCAGGACCCTCTCAATATGCTGGAGGCAGGGTCATTTTGTCCCTCTGGGATCACCCATCTGCTTCCCATCTGTCCTGCTCTCCCGGGCACCATTCACAGGGACAAGTCTGTCTTTATGACCGCATCAAAAATTTCTATTACATGAGTTTACCTTCCAAGATCTGTTTGTGGACTAGGACAGTTTTACTCAATGTTCTGAGATTTAACTTTGAAATTATTGGGTCTAAAATTAAAATAAATGGTATACAAGAAGTTCTGGTTACTTCTTTACATTCTGATGTTGAAAAGTGATTTTCCTTTGATTCTGAAAAAGTAAACGGAAAATGAAGGAGGAGGCATTTTAGTTCTAAGATAAAGGAGCAATGGAGAAGAGACTGTTTTAAGAATTATAATTTTAATTTTCATGTAATAAGCTTTAGGATGTGTTTCTCTATTGTCTTATGATACTTTGACCTGAAGCTCCATCAAAAGAAATGATCAGAGTTATATTTTTTCTTTGGAAAAGGATTACAGATTTTTGGTAAAAATTACATTCAACATAAAAACTATAAAGTGAATTATACTTCACTTTTCCTCGATGAATTTGTTCAAGTATGTCTGTATTTTGAAAAGTGGTAGCATTGCTATTTGGGTGGTCATTCAACTCATCCAGTGAACAAGTGTAGGCTCGAGGAGGAAATCAAAGATGTACGGTGCATTTTTTCCTGTCGGCAAGGAGATGGCATCACAAGAGAAGGAAGCTCAGAAAGAGCTAACACAGGACAGGGCAGAATAAAATCAGACTGGGTGAGCAGTAGGCAGAGTGCCTTGAGTGCAGGGGAGAGGCCAGTTCCTATTTGGGGAAGGAGGCGCCCTGCACAGAGGTGGCACTGTCATCTGCTGCAGCTCCTCGTGGAGGCTGGGTGCTGGGGCTGCCAGGCTGGCCTGGGAGAGCCATGTGTGCCTATCCTCAAATTCATCTGCTCTGATGTATGTTGGTAGTTGGAAATCAGCCATGGAGAGAGTATTCACAAAAGGAAATCAGCAAATGCCACACACTGGGGCTTTTCCCTTCCAACACACCCAGGGGTTGGTAAACGCTTACCAGCAAACTTCTACCTAACCCTCTTACCTGAGTACGGAGAGCACACAGAGCCACTAGCGTGAAAAGGAAGGGGATTACACCTGGGAGGAAGACCTAGATAGCACAGGTGCTGCTCCGTCCAGAGTTGGCTGTGCAGGGGCAAATGACGGCTCACTGAAAAACAGAACAGTGAAAGCACTTAAATTAGGACTCGATGAACTAAAACCTGTGATTTTTAGGAATAAATAAAACATTTCAGTAGTCAAAGTGAGAGGTAGACGGCTATTGCTGAGAACCAAGTGAGTGGCCCAAGGGAGTATCTGGGAGAAGTACCCCAAAATACTTATCAGGAAGTTTAAGAAAAACCATTCAGGCCATAGAGATATGGAGGGAAGACCCAGAAGATTTTTGCATGTAAATGAATATATCGTAGGCATTTAATGGAAAGAAAAATGGTCAAATAAAGGATAAAATAAATAGTAGGAGAGTCTAGGTTTCTCTGTTCTTTAGGAAGCCTTGAGGAGCTGGAGAGTTTCTCCGGGTTTCAAATAGGATTAATGAAAAAAAGTTACTCCTGGGCATATCAAAACCAAAAAAACTTTGTAAAGCTTCAAGAAAGAAAGGAAGGAAGAAAGGCCCACGCCAAGAGATCCTCTTCAGACTCCATAAACCCGAAGGCAGAGAACCGAGCAGTCAGATCCGCTGCATGGGAGAGAACTCGGCTCCAGAAGACGGTGCCCAGCTGAGATGCCTTCATCTGTCAGCGTTTCAAAAGATGTCTTCAAACACGTACACATCCAGGAATGTTTCCCTTCTGAGGACGTTGCTTAAATTTGCATGTTTTCCTTCCCCAAACCCCACTAACATGAATTTTTGGGAAGACATTGGCCCTCAAGGGAAAGAGAGGAAATAGCATTTTAGAAAAGGAAAAGTTAAAAGATAATTCTTTATTGATTTGGCAACCTAAGAAAGTTGAATCGTAAACCGGCAATAGGTAAAACAGAGTCATTTGTTGTCACTATGGAACCTTTCCAAAGTCTCTGGTTCATGTTCACACTTACAGAAAGGGACGGAAGAATCTGAAAGCATTTGAATGCGTAAATGTGTCCTGGACAGAGTCCTAGGCACGGAGGGTTCATCAGTAAGCAGAAACATTTGTTGCCCTCTTGGGCTTACTTTCCAGCACGTTGGCGGGCAGCGAGCGTTCTGAGCTCCCGCCGGACGACAGTGCAGGGCTTATGGTTGAGATCCTGTTCAGAAAACAAGTGGACTTTGCTTTTGCCTATCAGCCTAGAACCAGGAATGGAATGCTGACGCAAAGCTCACTCACTGTCCCCAGAGGACAATTTGTGGACAGCACTCACAGGGAGTCTGAGGTCAGAGCCACAGCAAGGAGGCTGTACTGCATTAGGCCACAGGGAACGTGCTGGAGTCAGGGCTGCTCTGGGCATGATGAGGAAGAGCTTCATGCTAGATCTGCTGGAAGAATAGGTCAGTTCTGATCAAATGTCCTGCACCTGGCCTGTTTGGACCTGAATACTTTTTAAGGTGGGATATCAGTAAAAGGGCTGCAGTTGCTGTGGATCGTATCAGTTTGTCTGAGATGCAATGAAAGATGATCCATTTAATTTAGAAGCCTCCTTTCTTAACATTCCCTGAGTTGGCACAGCAACAGATGATTAGACCCAGTGAAATACTGATGGACATCTTGCCGTCAGAGGGGACCCAGGACGTGTTGCCTTTCCATTGCTGCTGACATATACTGTGCATGTGAGTCTAGAGAAGTAACTTGTCACATGTTCTGTGACCCACTCGGTGACATGCATTTCACACACACACACACCTTTCTTGAAAAATTCTGTGTTCAAAGTGCTCTCTGATAATTGGTTTTGCTGGGCATGCCCACTAAGTTGGGTTCTTGGACTGATTTCTTTACACAATTTCATAAACATTATTGAAAGCAATTCTGTGTGAAGTAAGATATGACAATGTAACTTGCCTTGATGCCTCACCTTGGAGCTTGTAATAAATGCAGATCTTCTGATCTCACCCCATACCCCATACCTCTGTCTCTGCAGGTGGAATGCAGGAATGGAGCTTGTTTAGTCCCGGTGATTTGAATGCCCAGTGACATTTGAGAAGCACTCATTTTCTTTATACCTCAAAGAGTCTTGTGATTTTACCATATTATAAATTAAAACTGGAGCAACTTAAAAACTTTATTAATTCTTTTTTTAGGCTGGCTGTGGTGGAACATACCTATAATCTCAGTGACTCAGAAGGCTGAGGCAGGAGGATCTCAAGTTCAAGGCCAAGCTCGAGCAACTTAGTAAAGCCTTAAGCAACTTAGCAACACCCTATCTCAAAATAAAAAATAAAAAGGACTGGCAATGTAGCTCAGTGATAAAGCATCCCCGAGTTCAATTTTCAGTACCAAAAAAATAAAGATTTTATTAATTTATTTCAAAAGTAATGACTAAATCTATTGCATATTGACATGCAAGTAGCAGTGCCATCACAAATTATGGATCCTATTGATCTAGGAACCTCTGCAGAATCCTCCTGAGAAAATGAGTTTAAGAAAAATAAAGGGAAAAAAGGTCTTAGAACTATGAAATTAATTTTAACCTAGCAGGACCCCGCGTGGCTCCTGGGGACCTCTAGTTGGCCATGGGCCAATCTTTGAGAACTTTTCTTCTAGACTGCACATTTTGAGAAGAGTGGGACCAGATTTCTATAATACTTTCTTACAAGAGTAAATCGTTATGGAATTACATGGGATGTTTTCACTACTGTTCCAGTGTCAGGAGAAGATCAGAAACTTCCCAAAGCCTTAAGAGTATGACTTACTAGTCCACTGAGGTGGCCAGTGGTTGAATTCCCAGAATGTCCATAGATTCCTACAATCGTATTAGGGCTCCCAGAGCTTCTGGATTGGTCTTGAAGAGGACTGAATTGCTTGTGCTTTTCGTACCCTTCAGTTTCATGAAGCACCTTCCCACAGAAAATGCTGCAGGTCTTCAAAGTTTTTACATTTTAATTTTGGATACTTTTCCTTTCATTTCTATTTTGAGTGAGTTTTATACATAATGTTCAGATCATTTCTTTTAAATACATTTAGATTTTTTCTTTTTGGAATTGTATAAATAACATCTTACTGCTGATTGTCCAGCACTTGGAAATTACTCCTGCTGTACCACTTACTATTCTGCTGTTTGAATACTACTGTGATGAGTAGCTTTAGAAGTCGTGAGGCTGCAGAGCTCTTGGGTTGGGGGGTGTACGCCTGCAGATCCTGGAGTGCGGGGATTGCCGTTGAGTCACTCCACTTCTTGAGGAGCTCCCTGAGTGGCGAGGTTTCCAAGCTGCATAGCACTCAGCCACACCATTGTTCCTCCCCATGCCTTCCCAGGCTAGACCACTGCTCTGTGGGTCAGCCTGGGTATGGTAGGAAGAGAGAGAAGTTGCTTGATCAGTTGACAGAACCAGCCCCAACCCCTGAGCTGAGTGCAGAGGCAAGAGAATCACACCCTTAGTTTCTTTGAATCCTTTGCACTAGAAAACATGGCCTTGGCTTTGGCCTTGACCAGCATCGCTCCTCTTGTGCAGAAGTTGAATATTCTGACCCTTTATTCTCACTTTCCTTGGAAGTAAAGTTGTAGGCAGGGAGAGGAGCAGATGTGAGGAGTGTACATTCTTTCTAGAGATCTCCTGGGCATGGCTTATTTAAAATTGTTTCGTTCTGTGCATCTGTTGAAGATGACAATAAGCGTCCAGTCATCAGGATTTTTGTCTTACTGAACAATCTTGCACCCTGACCCCTGCACCTTGCACGATACTAACTCACATTAGATGCCTGATAGAATACTTATTAACATGGCTAGTGATTCTGTAAGATGGAGGCACAGACGTTAACATTCTACATGTGGCTGATGGATGGATCAATTGATTTCCCTCAGGACACACACTGACAGAGAATGAGAGAAACCAGCTATTGGCAATCGCATCATCATTGTTTGTGGCCTCCCAGTTACGAGCACAGCATTTTCAAGACCATTCAAGGTATGGTGGATCTTTTAAAACAGAATAAAGGAGAAGAAAATGTTGCTGATATCTACATGGGAAATAGCCAGTAAAAGATCTGGCTGATCTCAGTACTAGATCTTCTGGTGGGTCTTTGGGAAAGTGCTATAATCTCACTGTGTAAATCTGATATTATATATGTTTTGTTCAAACAAGATTTTTAAATTAAGAAAGGAAAAAGATATTGGCCTCTTTGATTTGGGCATTAGTAGAGGTGAGATGTTCTGAAATCTGTTAGGAAATCCATTCAAGTACTTTGTATTTATTATTTCTGTTTTATTGCTTTTTAGGTTTGAGAAAGTGTTGTCCAATTAAAAATTGGAGTGAATTTGGGTTGTTAAAGGATGTATTTCAGAAACTGTAAGGCATAAGAAGGAGTCAACAGCAGGATGAGGTAGCTTCTTGTTAAGCCCCAAGCACAACTTTTAGCTTCCTAGTGACCTAGGCGAGAGGATGCGTAAAAGCAAAAGTCTGAGAACATCGGTGCTTTTGAATGATGGGATGTTGTGTTATTGAGTGTCCTTGCTGGAGTGATCCTGTTGTTGAGGAACTTGTGTTACTTCAATTTCTTTTCCATTCCTTTTGCTTTTCTACAAAAGGAAAAGATTAAAAAGAAAAGGAAAAAAAAAAGGTAAAAGTTGACCAAGTATCTCTGAAAAGTACAAATCAGAAACTCAGATTATCTCTGAGGAAGTAGGTAGAAGGAAAAAACCAAATTGAGTTTAGGCTTTATTTTAACAGTTGATGTGGTTTCACACAGACAATCTCAGAGTAACTGGTAACTCTTAATTTGGTCCATTTCTTAAGAGAAAGTACTGGAAGCTTAGTAGTGTATTGTCTTTTTTATAATTATGATTTGGTAGATATACAGGGAGAGATGAGAGGAAATAGAAGATCAGTACATCACTGCAGGAATGGAAGGAGGAGGAAAATGGTCAGTAGAACCACGAATCTGGTAGGGGTTGTTTTCCTTCAGCAGTGCTGTCTGAATACATGACCACTAGCCACATGTGGCTGTTGAAATCAAGCTTAACAACTGGTTTCACAGTCCTCCTCACCACGTGTGGCTAGTGTCTGTGTATTGGACTAACATACACTTCCTTGTTATCATGGAGGTCTGTTTCCATTGAGGTCTGTTAGATAGTTTTCTTCTAGAGGGATGTATTTGCCGGAGAAATTCCAGCTTTGGCTTTAAAACCTGAATTTCATGCCTTGTATTATTTTTATTATTCTTTTGACAGATGCAGGATTTATACTGATTCCCTCACCTTCAGTTATTATTTCAGAAGTTATACACATACATATATGCACACACATGCATGTAGCATGTGTACTTTGCATTATTAGATTCATACTGGGAATGTAATTTTATTCTGTGTTTTTTAAACATATTATATTGTGAGCTTTTCCTCTATTTATTAAATGGTCTGTGCAAACATTTTAAATTTATTTTTGATTATAGAGGATTTTAAGCATATATAAAATAAGCAGAATAATAATAAGCTCCCATGTAGTCATGACTCAGCTTCCAGCTTCAACAACTGTCAAAATCCTACCTTCCTTGTTTCATCTTTACCTCTACCCACTCCCCACTTTCTTCAATTAAAGTTTTTAAGGTAAAATTTACATGCATGAGTAGATAAGTCTGCCCTGCATGGTCATAGCAAATGGGTGCTCAGCAGAACTCCCCCCCACATACAAGTCCTGAAGCCTTCCGTCATCCTAGAAGGCCACCTCCAGCTCTTGGTGCTGCCTTCAGTATATTTCTTCCTTAAAGCCATCTTCCTTTGTGTTTGTCTTCTGCATAATTTCTGCCTAAAATTATAAATTTGTTAATTGCTACATTAATAATTTTAAATATCTTGTTTTGGGGCTCATATCTTTTATGTGTTAGAAAAGATTATGAAGTATGTAGGTCAAAAGTTCAGTTATGCAGTTGACTGTGCATATATTTCCTATAGAATTATTCTTTGGGTGAGTTTATTTTTGGTTGAGCATATCATTTATTTAACAGGCCAGATTATTGTGGTATTGATACCACCCATAACAGCAGAGGCCTTTCATATCTAGCAGCATATACTAGTCTTCTGGACAAGGCATAGTCTTGTTTAGCCAAGGTAAATCTGAAGTTTTTTCCTCGATTGCTAGAGGTCCCCATTCCCTGTGTCGCCAGAGTCCATGAGGGTGTACGCATCTTCACAGTTTGGGTTCCAAGGCATGTGCTAATGGTTGGCTTGGGAATGGGGGCTGAGTCACCGTCCAGGTGTGGCTCCGCGCGCTGTCATGGGTGTGTTCTTGTAGTGTTTGGCTTCCAAGCCAGTAGCCAGCCACCCTTCCTCTGTGTTGCTTATTTTGGCTGCTGATCTTATTTTCCCAATTTCTCTGTGGGTTTTCCTCTTTCATCATTTATGACTTGGAAAAAGACAATAATATGTGCCCTTAATATTTAGATAGTAAAATGATAGCAGTTCATTTTAGGAGGAAAAAAAAAGAAATATTGGTGTCAGAAATGAGAGCAGTTTTTTTTGGATGAATATAAAATAAATTTGAACCTTTTTTTTCCCCTAAATTCTTGTCAACTTGCATGAACCTATTTTTCTTTGTAATCATTCTTTAATGCTTGTGGGGCTGGAGGGTAGCTCAGTGCTAAAGTGTATGCTTAGTATGTGCAAGGCCCTGGATTCAATCCCAGCACCAAAACCAGCCAACCGACCAACCAACCAACCAACCAACAAATCACCACCTTCTTTGACAGAAATACTGTCAAAAGCTGTATTAAGCAATCACTTCACATTAGTTAAAGCCAAATTGATTTTGTTGGCATCATAGTTTGGGGTAATAATTTGTTTCACTAATAATGCTTAGAAGAAAAATAATACAGGTGACTTTCTGGTGTCCTCCGGTCACCTTTACTTGAACTGTCTGTCCTCCTGGGATCCAGAGGTGGTCCATGGAGCAGGATTCTGTTTTCTGAGAGTCAGGGTACTGATTCCTGGCCAGGGTGCTGGCTCCTGGCTCACATCCACCTGGTGAAGGACATTCTGCCCTCCCCAAATGGCCACATCTCCTTCTTGCTTTGTTGTTTTTGCTACAGTGCTTCCTGTCTTTTGTTAGCTTTTGTGACTCTGCTAATTGTCCTCCATCCTTTCTTCTTCTTTGTCACTCAGCCTTCCTAACTCCATGAATGTCATCTCTCTGTTGGGCTAATTCATCATTGCAGGGGTGACTGTTTCCAGTGCCAAGTGGGCCACTTCCTCCTTGTGGCACGGCTGGTGAGCAGATCTGCCTTCGCTAGCAGGGCAGGCTTTGCGTGTTTGAGAAGGCCCTGGCTCTCTCAGGGACGAGCCCTGCTGCCGTGGGCCTGGGGAGGTTTATCAAAGGGTTTTATTGCAGACAGGGAGTAAATTCGTTCAGTTTTGTTGGATTTTTTTTCTTGCTTGCTTTTCTTTCTTCACCCTTTTCTCCAGTCCCCAGAAGATGTGTTCAGAATCTTAAATGTTTATTCTACCAGCGAACAAGACAACAATTAGAAAAACTAGCAACTTGTTAATCCATCTGGAATTTACGTGTGATTATAGATGGAAAAGGAGAACTAATGATACTTGCGTTCTTTTTCTTTTAGAGAAATAGAAGGACATTGAGAGAGAGAGAGAGAGAGAATCAACTTTATTTAGTTTTTCGTCTGTTTTCATTGCTCCAACACTTAGTTGTGTACATGGTGCTGAGGTTTGAACCTGGGTCTTCACGCATGCCAGGCAAGTACTGTAAATGCTGAGCCACCACTCCAGCCCCTTGGATTTCTTTTTTATTGTGGTAAATGCACATTAAGCATTTTACCATGTTAACCAGTTTTCAGTGGATAGTTAGGAGTATCAGCCGCATGTACATTAACTATGCCCACATAGTAGTGCAGTAGCTCTCTAGGACCTTTTGATCTTGAAACTATATCCATTTTACCACTGCCCCTTCCCCACCGCCCCTGTAACCACCATTTTTCTTGTTTCTATGAGTTTGATCACTTTGGTAATTGTGTTTTCTTTATAATAATTATTCTCCCTAAACCTTAAAAATCTACAGAGGGTTCCTAGAGGGGTGCTTTTGTACAGGTAATAGAAACCCTGACTCTCACGGATGCACTTGATACGTCCCACTGAAGGGACCGGGAGCTGAGAAGATGGGGAGGGGCGCAGAGGTCTGCCCTTGCACCACTTTGGGTTTTCTTGGTTTTGCTGCCTTCCGGGCCTGTGCTTTATCATGAGGCTGATGCAGGAGAGCTGCAGGTGTTCCTGGAATGAAGTCCAGACAAAGGCAGGCCCTGAGGTTGTGCCTGACTCCGAGAGTGAGGCGACCTTTCCCAGAGGTCACCCAGCCAGCTGCTTCTCAGTCCTCATGGGCCAGAAGCTAGCCACCTGCCGGTTCCTAAACCAGTCACGGCAGAGAGAGTTGGAACATTATGATGGTGTGGATACGTGGTGAGCAGTCAGCTGGAGGAGCCATTATCTCTGCTAATGACGGCTCCTTGCCTTCCTTTCGTGAGTCACGTGGTTATTCTGCTGGCTTGAACGGCGAGCATGTCTTTTTGCTTGTGTGTCTGTTTGCTTGTTTTGTTTATTTCAGACAGGGTCTTGCTGCCCTGGCTGGTCTCGAACTCCTGGGCTCAAGTGACCCTCTTCCTTGACACCCCCACCCCTGCCCAGCCCCAGGTCGTGTGACTACAGGCATGGGCCACTTGATGTGCCAGAGATGGATTTTCCTGTGGTTCTGCCCATCTCTAGCTGTCATCCTAGGAAGAGACACTCCCTTGGTCTCAGTTTCCTCATCAGTAGTGGGGAGATAGTAATAGTTTACAGTTTTTGTTAATGTCCACTGAGAAGTACTGACACAGTACCCACTACATTTTAGCCGACCTTCCCCAGTTTTCCATTCTCTCTGTAATGACAGAGATTCTGCGTCAAGGACAGAGGCAGTGGCATACTCTCATTTCATTCCCAACAGAAAGCCTCGACCAGTGCAGCGCCAACGAGTATGTTCACCGTCCATTCGAAATATCCTCTTACATGAAGGATGTGTCTTTCCATTCCTTATTGAATAAGAGAATAAAACAGGTGTTAAAGATCATGCCTTCGAAGGTGCATATTGACCATCATGAGTCTTATTACAAAACTTAGAGAATGTACCAGGGGACAAAAGGATTAAAAGAAAACAAATGAAACTTCTACTCCCAGGAGCTGAGGTTTGAGTGGAGGATAGACAGACAGATCCATCAGATCTGTAGCGTTTCAGGTGATGGTGAAGGTCTTGGTTAAGGAAAAATGAAATGGGGAAGGATTGGGCATCCCTGAGGGTGGATGTGGCAAGTCCTGATTTGAATTTAGAATGCAGGGAGTGTTTTGCTGAGAAAATTAACATTAGCCCAAAGAGGGACAGGAGTCCTATTGGTATTAGGGGAAGAACCTTCTGCTCAAAGGAGGCGGCACATTCAGAGGGCCTGAGGTTGGTGTGTACCCAGCATTTTTGAAAAGTAGCAAAGAGGTCGGCGTCATTTACAAGTGACCAGGTTATGCAGTAGTTGGAGGGAGAGTTGTTAGGTCACCTATGTGAGGATCTAGGCTTTGACACGAGTGAAATGGGGAACCACGGCAGGGATTGAGTGAAGAAGAGCGTGAGGTGACATTTGTATTAACAAGGGCTTCTGTGGGTGCAGCATTGTAAATGAATACAGGGGTAAGAGTGGAGGCTGGGAGTCCAGGGAGAGGTTGTGGTTCCAGGCCTGAGCCTGGAGGATGAAGGGGATGGAAAAGGAGCAGCAGGAATGAGGGCAGCAGCAGGTGTGGGTGGCTTTGGGAGCTGGTGAGGAAGGGGAGCGTGGGGGCAGGAGTCCACCTGCACTGCAGCAGGGGCTGAAGAATGACCACCGGGTGGCACGGTGAGGGCTTTAGGAGGATGGTACATGCAGAGTGGGGATTCACATGAGAATGGTGGGAGCTGAGGAGAGCAGAGGAGAGACATTGGGGCCTGCATACTGGTGACTCTGAGGATTTGCCTTTTCTTTTGCACTTGCAGAAATCCTTAAGCCTTCCCTTGATTTTACAGAAAAGGGGCCATTCTATTTAAAAGGTTGTATCTTGCCGTATTAAGTACTCTCAAAAAAGTAGTTTGCAAAAATTGTATATTAGCACTTTTAAAAATCTATGTATGATACAAACCCTGCTCTGCTGGAACTGATCAATCCAGAGGCGTTATCTGCTTGAGGGCCTGTTACAGTGTTCGCTGGCGCTGCAGAGTGTGATTGTTCCCCACACCTGGAAATGCATGTGCTCAGTTCCTCTAGTCAGCCATTCAGGCCGGGAAACTTCCCGTCACCTCTGGTTCTTTCGGCCCAGGTGCCTGCCTCTGAATTGTCAGAGCGGTGGCACAGCGCGGCGAGTCGTGTCCAGAGTTTGGTCGCAGCTCCACTGCCATGTGTCAAGCTGGAACAGGCCTTTGGGCAAAGTGCCTCCACTTTGGCTTCATCGTCTCCTGGAACATGGCCGTGCTGAAGTGCTGGCTACTGACGTCGCTTCAGCTCTGCTGTGACTGGATTGCACGAGGCCCAGGTTTTCCTTTACGTTTTCTCTCATGATATTTGAGCCCAGTTTAAAGACTGAGAAAACGGAACACCCTCACTATGGCCTGTGATAATATTAACGAGAACAGTTCAGCCTGAAAGGGTCCAATAAAGCACGTGCTTTTGGGGAGACTGACCTTGGCCTGTGGGGCTCAGACTCTGTGGGACACATGAGGTGTCTTGACCGGCCCCACAGCCTGCCATCAGTTTAACTCTTTCAGCCACTGTTGCGTGGGGGAAATTGCATTCGCGTGAATTCTGCGAGCTGCTGGTGTGTGTACTTTGTATTGCGTTTTCTTATCCCGATGCGATGATCTGAGATTTTTTTTTCTCTTGCTATTAAAAAAACAGTGGCCCTTTCTGGTTTCAGACACTTACCTGGGACTAAGTTTTCAACTGAATGGTAAGTTTCAGTTTTGAAATGTAGTCTTCCTCACTGAAGGATAAGTCGGAAAGGAACACAGAAAAAAGTAGCCGTATGCAAATAATTCCCAAAGAAGAAAGCAATTTTGCCATAGTGTTGCGTATTGGCCTTTTTGTTTGAATGTCCTCTGAATTTAAAAGGAGATGCCATGTCATAACACATTGACGCCAGCGGTGAAGACGAAACGCTTTGTATCATGCTTGCTTCCTGTGTGTTCTCAGATAAGCCGCCTTATCGCCACAGTGAAGGCGATGTTCTAGGAACTGTGTAGTAAGAATGGTACTCTGTCTTTAGACACACAGGCAGGTTATGTCTTTGGAAATATCCGCTTCCATTGAGCATCCAGAAGGGAGAAAACATCAATTTGGTTTCCTTCAAGCGTGCCTTACTTTTCGCTGTCTGTGTCATGATCTTCCCCATTGTTTAATATGACTTCTCTTGGACAGTTTAGAAGTCTAAGTGATACTAAGCACAGAATATTGATTAGGTGGATAAAATGGCCCATTTATATATTTTATGCCACTTACTGCATTTTGAAATATCTTTCTTTAATTTGATTGTACCAGAAGAGCCGAATGGGAGACAGAACAGCCTCATTATTGTAGGAGAATTTCTCCGTTCTCTGCAATGATCCCCAAAGCTCCTGCGCACTTCATCAGTATTATTGTAGTTCTCTGGCTGCAGGATATTGGGCAGCTGTTGCACCCCACTGGCAAATCCTATTCATGCTGCCGTTCCATTCACCATTGCCGTTGGAGACTTGATTTCTCTCTCCTCTGCTCTAACCTTTCCCAATTCATTTTGGATTGTTCAATGTGAAACATTTTAATTTCATATCATACAGCTATTCAGCTCACAATCCCTTTTTTAACCTGTCACCAGGGTAACAGCATAGCATGCTTTCTTTAGGCAATCAAGTTTTTATTTCACATGCTTAATGTTGCATTAAATGTTTGCGTTTTGTTTAACCCCCCTTAAATACTTTGAACTCTGGGTACGTTTTATAGGGTAATGAAATCCTTGATTTTTGAATTGAAACTAAATCAACACCATCAGTGCATTTATAATAAAATGTCAAAAGATTAATTTACATAATACAAAGATTATTATTAAAAATTCAAGTTAGCTGATCTGTGTAAAGCAATTTTCTGTAGGTAATGGAGCAATATTTGTATATATTTTGTTCGGTCTTATTCCAAAGAAGGATTTAAAATTGCTTTCAAGAGATTTGTCAGGGAGATAAATAAAAAATGTAAAGAGTAATGGAATTGGTACAAATAGAAAAGTATATCTTTTAAAGATATTACTTGATTTTTTAGTATAATCCTTTCCCCCCTCCATTTGCATACATAAAAGCCATAATGATTTATGTGTTTGATGATGGATAAAGTAATAAGATAACACCAGATTGAGATTAAAGATCTGTTCTAGGAGAGTGATTTGGGCACTGTGTTCCTTAACCTCTGTTTATCAGTTTATAAGAGATAATGAAGATAAAAATACATGTACTTAAATCTTGATTCTTTTAATTGACTTAACTAATGCTGGGAGAACTGAGCTTAGATTTTATTTTGCTAACCCAGGAGATGATGGTGCTGGAAATTTTGAATTTCACCAATTCAAGGGCCTTGTCAGTGTCCTAGAAGGACCATAAGGTGGGGAAAACTTGTTTCTGGAATCAGCGGTTTATACTTTTTATTTACCAAGAACAAAACCAAATAGATACATCTTAGCAGAGTGTAAAAGCAGCCTCCACAACTGTCAGCTGTCAAGTAGTTGTGAAGTAATGGAGCTTTCCGCGGTAGCACTTTTGGGGAGGGTGACAGGACAGTGGCTGTACCTCAGCCCCGCAGGTCAGCACCCAAGCAAATCCCCAAGGTGTACAATTCAAGAGTAAAGGTGACTTGCATTGTAGAGAAAGGCACTCAAGAGAAACCAGCCATGAGATTCCCGAGATGTTGGAATCATGGGTAAAGACATTAAAACAGTGATTGAAATTATTTTATGTATTAAAAATCAAAAAGCGGGAACAGAGATGTGTTATCAGCATAGAAATGGAAACCGTAAGGAAATTCCAGATGTAAAATGTACTATATCTGCCATGGATAATTTGCTGGATCAACAGAAAAGCTTGGTGTAGTGGCAGAAGAAAGAAAGAATGGGCAGCTTTAGAGATGGAAGTATAGAGGTCACACAGTCTGAAAAACAAACGCTCTCAGAACTTGAAGAAACCCCCGAGGACAGGTAGGTTTCTTACCTTGACTGTGGTGATCAGTATCATGGCTGCATGCATACGTCCTAACTTACAAGTTGTGTCCATTACACGTGCAGGGGTTTTGTGTGTTAATACCCCCATAAAACTGTTTGAAAAAGTTGAAGGGAGCCTCCGTGGCTTGCACAGCAATATCAGAAGTGTAACTTACATGTATTAAGAGTCATAAATGGAAAGGGTAGAGAGGATAGGGCAAGAAATATTGGAAAAGAGCAATGTCATTTTCTTAAGATTGAGAACAAGAGCAAGTTGTCTGTTTTTATCACTTCTACCAATATTACTCTGGATGTCCTGGCTGGTGCAGGAGAAAGTAAAAGAAATAAAAGGCTCCAAAACACAAAGGAAGAGGTAAATTCATTTCCATTCATATGGGTATAATCATTTACATAGAAAAGCATATGAAATCTACAGTTGCCTGAGCTAATTAAGTTAGCAAAGTTGTAGGATAAAAAGTTAATCAAATGTAAATTCTATTTCAGTAAAGTAGAAGCAATGACAAACTGAAAATTAAATACATTAAATGTAGCAGAAGAAACTTAGGCAAGCATTTGAACAAATTGTAGACTTGCTAGTGAGAATCAGGAGGCTTGAAAAAATTGATCACACAGGTTGGAAAGGTAGCTTTCCAGGACAACTTACCTTGGTTACGTAAGAAAACTCTTAAGAAATCTGTCATATATATAATTGAAATAAAAATAGGAATAGACTTAACAAAAAAGCTCTGAAGACTGGCACACTTTCTTGAAAGAAATTAAAAATCTAAACGAATAAGAGCTATAGTCCACTCTTGGATCAGAGGTGGAAATATTGATAAGATGGAACTTTTCCTTATGTTGATGTGGGTTCTGTGCAGACCCAATCACAGTCCCATTAAGTCTGTACTTAGGGAGGAAGTAAAATAAATTGCCATGTTGATTTTGAAATTCATGGAAATGCAAAGGGACCTTAAAAAGGTAATACAGTTTTACAGATGAACTAAATCGCAGGACTTGATCTGCAAATTTTCATGTAATGGCACCCACCCAATTTCCCACCACACAAGTAAATCAGAAATCAATATTGGTCTACACGTAAAACCTTGAAAAGACAGCATATATCCTCTGAACCTTGATGTAGCAAAAAAACACCTCGGCAAGGACGGAAAAGTGCTAACATAAAAAAATTAATGAGCTGGATTTTGTTGATATGAAAAATTACATTGAGGAGCTAGAGTGGTGGCTCTGCAGTTATAGTACTTGCCTGGCATATGCAAAGACATAGGTTCGAACCCCTGTACCGAGTGCACAATGAAGTGGCCAAGCAACAAAAGTCAAATGGAAAACTAAATAAAATTGATTCTTTTCTCTCCCTATCCATTTTGCTCTTAAAAAAAAAAAACATTAATACATTGAAACAGCAAAAAGCTGGACATGGTAATCCCAGTGAGTTGGAGGGCTAAGGCAGCGGGATTGCCAAGTTGAAAGCCAGCCTTAGCCACTTAATGAGGCCCTAAGTGACTTACTGAGACCCTGTCTCAAAAGAAAAAATAAAAAGGGCTGAGGATGTGGCTCAGTGTTTGAGCGCCCCTGGGTTCAATCCCTGGTACAAAAAAAAAAAAAAAAGGTAGGATTTCACATCAATTAGAATACTTGAATCCAAATCACTGACAGCGCCCCAAGCCAGAGGATCTGAACCAACAGGATTCTTGCTCACTGCTGGTGGGAATGCAGAATGGCATAGCCACATGTCCAGGTGCGTGTGGGGGCAACTCATCAGTTTCTTAGAAAACCAAGCATATTCTTGCTGTAAGCTCAAGGGCCATGCGCCTTGGTATTTGCCAAAATGGTTGGGAAGAGATGCCCACGCTGAGTCCTCTGCATGGAGGATGCTTTGTTCGTAATTCATAATCAGAAGGTGAATGCTCAGTGAGCTGCTGCGTAGAAACAGTAGAACACTATTGAGCAAGAAGAAAAAATGAGCATTGAGAAGGCTGCGTCCCGTGTGATTCCAGCTATGGCACTCTCCAAGATGCAGAACTAGGGAGACCTCCAGTTGCTGCTGGGGGATCCGGGCAGAAAGGGATGGACGAAAAGGTGGACTACGGGGAATGCTTAGGGCAGGGAACCCTATTCCATATATACAGTAATGGTGGGTACTTTGCATTATAAATCTGTCAAAACTCATACAAGAGATAACACAAAGGAGAAACCCTATGTTAGAAACTTTATTATTGGCTCCTACTGTAACATCGCATACTAGTGCAAGATGCTGGTAGCAGGGAAGGTGGAGGCTGGAGGTGTGAGAATGGATGGGGGAACCTCAACTTCCTGCTCAATTTTGTAAAACCTTTGGCTGAAAGACACTGGAAAAAAAATAAAAATGAAAAACCTTAACAAGGTCAACAACCTAATAAAAATGGGCAAAAATTGGATACAAATGACAGAAAGTACACAAGGTTCTCAGCTTTGTCAGTCACAGAGAAAATACAAACTAAACCCTAATGAAATGAGTTTTCTTAGCCATAGGCTCCAATCAGAAAGATCAGCTGCACCAAATGGTGGCGAGAATCTAACCTCTCCATTGTGATGTTCCAGTGCTTTGGAGAACAGCTTGGCAGCTTGCAGAGAGTTAAACAGATATTTATCTGAGTGTTCTCACCTCTAGATTCCCCCTCATGAGAAATTAAAACAAATGTCCTCAAAAAAAGCCTTGTACAAAGAACATCTTTGTTCATCATAGCCCTAACGTGGCAACAGCACTAATGTCCGTCAGCAGAGGGATGAACTTTTAGTATGTCAGTGTAATAGAACACTACTTATTACTAAAAGGAAAGACTGAATTATTCAACCACATGGATGAACTTCAAAGCATGTTGAGCAAAATGCCACATATAAGATTCCACGTTTTACTGGACACGGTGGTGCAGGCCTCTAATCCAAATGACTCAGGAGGCTGAGGCAGGAGGATTGCAAGTTCAGGACAAGCCACAGAAACTTAGGTCCTAAGCAACTGAGCAGGACCCTGTATCAATAAATAAACAAGTAACTAAAAAGGGCTGGGGATGTGGCTCAGTGGTTAAGTGCCCCTGGGTTCACTTCCTGGCGCACACATATCCATATTTTGGGGTTTATAGGAACAGGCATAATCTGTAGTTGACTTGTGGAGACAGGTTATTAAAAAGGCAAATCTAACCCTTTGAATTTCACTGTGTAAATTATATCATAATTGTTTTATTATACATATTTACGAGGCACAGTTTGATAATGTATTCCATGTATACAGTGTGCGATGATCAAATCAGGGTAATTGGTAGTTCCATCTCCTTAAACACTTCTTATTCTTTGTGTTGAGAACTTTAGAATCCCTCTCTTTTAGTTTTTTTTTTGTTGTTGTTGTTGGTTTGTTTTTAAGAGAGAGGGACAGTGAGAAAGAGAATCAATTTTATTGAGTTTTTCATGTGGCTTTTGTTGCTCTGAGACTTCGTTGTGTATGTGGTGCTGGGGTTTGAACCCGTGTACTTGTGCATGCCAGGCAAGCGCTGTAACCGCCAAGCCACCGCTCCAGCCTCTTTTAGTTCTTTGTAAAAGTATAATAATTCATTGTAAACGGTAGTCCTCCTGTGCTGTGAAATGTCAGAACTTACTCCTCCTGTGGGACTTGCCTTCCTTTCCTCCTTAACTTCCCTAAACTCTAGTGACCACTGTTCTGCTCTCTACTTCTGTGAAAACAACTTTTATAACTTCCACTCATGAGTGAGTTCATGCAGTGTTTGTTCTCTGTGCTTGTCTTATTTCACTTAGTCTAATGTTGCTGCCAATGACAACATTTCATTGTTTTTTTAATGACAGAATAGTATTCCATTGTTTGTATACATCTCGGGATGTCCACATACACATGCACTTGATATTCTTTGGCTTCCTCTGTTCCTTCCGTGGTGGATTGCTGTTGTGGACAGTGCTATGGTCAGCATGGCAGTGCTAGTATCTGCTTGATATGCTGATTTCAATTCCTAGTTTAGATTGTATATTGATATATTTTTAAAAATTTTAATACCATTGCCAAAATAATAGAGGAAGATTTCAGATATTTCTGTACTTAAAAAATTATGATGAAAATTAGGTTGGCCCCGCCATACGATCCAGTGATCCCTCTTCTGGGTATTTTCCCAGAAGAGTTAGAATCAGCACAGTATAGCCACACAGCAAAATCTATCTTCATAGCAGCTCAGTTTACAATAAATAAATTATGGAACCAACCCAAATGCCCCTCACTGGATGAATGGATCCAAAAACTGTGGTATTTATATATACCATGGAATTCTACTCAGCTATTAGAAACAACGAAATTGCAGCCTTTGAAGATAAATGGATGTCAGTGGAAGAAATCATGCTGAGCAAAGTTAGCTAAACCCAGAGAGCCAGGGGTCGAATGTTTTCACTCATCTGTGGAGGCTGGAGCTAGACCCAGGCCTATGTGAAAGGTAGTCAAACTTATGTATTAGACCCATCAAAGGTGTAGCCACACATAATTTAGGGAAATCATAGATATGTAGTGGGGGGAGGGGGGCAGATGGAGGAGGGGAGAGTGAGGGAGAATAAGGAGGGACCTAAAGGGTAATTCTGGTTTAAGAATATATGTATATCATGTTGTTATTTTATATGCATTTATGATTGAACAATAACTCCTTAATAAAAAAAATAAATTCATATGAATTCCTATGTTAAAAAAATTATGATAATGGTGGTGGTGGTGATGACAGCTAAGTATTATTTAGTATTTAGTGTCAAGTACTAGCCTGAGCATCTTAATATCTCCTATTTATTTATTTATTTATTTAAGACAGAAGGACAGTGAGAGAAGGGAGAGACAGAAGAAATTTTTATGGAGTTTTTCACATGGCTTTCATTGCTCTGACACTTAATTGTGTACATGGTGCTGGGGTTTGAACCCATGTACTTGCGCACGCTGGGCAAGCACCGTAACCACTGAGCCACTGCTCTAGCCCTTATTTATTTTTAAAGAGAGAGAGAGGCAGAGAGAAAGAGAGAATCAATTTTATTTTGTTTTTCATGTGATTTTCGTTGCTCCGAGACTTCGTTGTGTACGTGGTGCTGGGGTTTGAACCTGAGTCCTTGTGCATGCCAGCCAAGCACTGTAATCGCTGGGCCACCGCTCCAGCCCCCTCCTATCTCATTTAATCAACATGTAGGTTAGGTTTGCTTGCCTTTGTTTTAGGGATGAGGACACTGAAGCATGAAGAAGCTAAGTTCTTTGTGGAGGTCACATGACTTTTCCAGACAGTGTGGCCTGGACTGGACACTGGACTTCACTCTTTGCTGACTAATGTACCCCAGATCTAAATTGAGACCCTTAAGCCCTTGCCAGTGGAAAACGGCACTGGGGTATGTGAGACTGCAAGTTTTATTGCATATTCAGCTCTAGATTCTGATGCCACTCATGTCGTCATCTGTAACGCCAGCAACACCAGACTTGAGCGTACCCGTTTCTCAGCATAACTTTGTGGTAGACTCCTGTATTTGGACACATGTAGATTTTGGATTGGGCGTTGGCAGTATTCTAACCCTGCTCTGTGCCATTTCTGGCTTTGAGGGGGTTCTCTGAAAATGCCTTTATCTTTTTCCGCAGTGATGAACTTTCATGTGACACTGTTCTAAGTTCTCATGTAGTAGGTGTAGATTTCTGTTTGGTTTGGCGGTAGACTTCTGTTTACGATTCCTTTCACCCATTCATTCTGTGTTCTCCATGTCCATTTTGGTGGCTGGTGGTTCTCTGAACAGTTACACATCATTTTCTTGCACTCCTGAAAATTGCTTTTGTGACTCTTCTTCAAAACTTGCTCCAAGTAGAGTTTTCAGCAGATTGCTGAATTTTTGTCTTCCTGGGAGTTGTTTTCTTTCCCCCTTCCACTCTGGGGAAATAAGAAACAATTCATATACTAGATCTAAAGTTTCATTAAAATTGCTTGTGCCCTGTCTCAGGCATTTTAAGTGGGCCATCTGTCTAAACACTGCACTCCCTTTTTTCTGATCATTTCCTCGACTTATTCATGAGCCGTGGGGGGGCTCCTTTGTAGTTGCCATGTTGCTGGGCCGTCTGCCCCCTCTGAATACATCATGTGCTTGCATAACGTAGCTTTTCACCATGCTGGAAATGCTCTGAACGTGGTGCAGATGAATGGCCCACTTTCTGAAGGCCTTTTTCTTCCCGAAAAGATTTGTATGCAGGAGCTGACCTCAGTGGCTGTGGAATGCAGCATATTATCCGGGATCATTTTACAGACCACCCACTGTGCAGGCTATGATGAAGCATTTCTTAACGATTCTTTGACCATTGTCATTGTTTTAACTCAGTGTTTCACTCCCGCATAGGTGGTGGCATAATGGAAAACTAGCTCTTCTGATAATATGGGGGGTTTTATTCTGTTTTGGTTTCTTGGTAATATGCTGTTAGATGATCACGATTCTGCTGACTGACAATACTGTCAGTTTTTAAGTCTAGAAAAAAAATCTACTTTTAAAAGTGACACGTAATAGCCGTGTACTTTCATTAGTAAAACTTGCACATTTTTTCACCATGAAAAATAGAAAAATTAGGTTTGATTGAGCACGTTCATTCTGGCTGGCTGGCGATAATGTCAAGGGGACAGGCCTGGGGAAGAGCTAGTGTTGGTTTGGTTAGGAGGTGCTGTTTAGGTGAGCTCCTCCTTCCTGGGTTTTTTGTTTCTTCTGTGAAGTTGTAGCTTTATGTCAGGCTTGCAGGTTGCAGATGTAAATAGCACCACCGGACTCTTGGAGTCATGGCAGTCTCTTTCTCTAGAAATTGACTTCAGCAGAGGAAACTGTTCTGAGTGTCTTTACGATGGCCCGATGGCCTGTGGAGTGGAGCCCCAAGTCCTTCCTTCTCTTATCATAGAGTTGTTCACAAAAATCTTCCTATTCACTGTTTTGAATTTCATGAATATGTGTAATTCTTTTCTAAAATTTACGATATACCTTTAGGCAATTGTTACCTTCATAAGCATGTGTTTGTTAAGTTGAAATCAGCATTCCAAAGTAATTATGGTGAGTATACTCTCAGTGACTTTGCAGAAATAGAACATGAATACCTTCATGTAGTCGTTGTTACTTCAGAGCATATTTGTGTTTGTCATTAGCTAGCATATATATTCAACACATCTATTTTATTTAAAAATGGAAAAAAAACAAAACGACTTTCAAACCTTTGGAAATCCAGAAGAATCCTAGTGAATTTTGTTTGTAAAAAAATGAACTCTTAGAGGAATTCCGCACTTTTGACTCTCCGTGGGCGCTTGAGGTCTTGTTTCACACCGAAGCCTCAGTTTGAAAGTCGCAGCTGGAGTTAAGAGCCTGCGAGCAGCAGCTTCCCGTTCCCTGTCCTGGCCCACTGGGCTGCTCTGCTGGGGTGGGGTGGTGGCTCCGAAGGGCCCACCGCAGTCTTGGGTACGTTACTGGGGAGAAAAGCGCAGAGACAGCCTCTGTGCTTTCACTCCGAAGCCTGTGCTCCTTCCAGAGGATCCCTCCTGGGGCCAGTACAACATATACGAAACAGATGTGGATCAAAATATAACAATGGAAAAATAAATAGTAGCCGGGTCCCGGAGAGTGGCAATGTGTCTCACCACCATCTGCAAGATCGATTTCTGTGGGAAAATGTGTCTGGGTCGGAACAGGATGTCAGGATCAGCAACTTCCCACCTCCTCTGGAGGCAGAGGACGCTTGCATCACTGAAAGGGGTCTCGGCATCCACTTGAAAGAGCTGCCCGCCTCAGACCACTGAATCTTGGCAAAGCGTGACAGTGTGCGGGGCAGTGTGTGAGGGTGGGAGATTGCCGCGCTTAAGTCACGGAGCAACTCATGAGGAAGGTAGTGTTCTCCTCTTGAGAGCAGCGAGGAGAGGGAATCCAAAGTTGCCTAAAGGAAGAGGTTTCAGTTATGAGAGAAAATAGCAGGATAGGCCCCAGCTTGGGATGATCGTCATAATGAAAGTCACATTTATGCACCCCATTTAATCCTCAGCGTACCCCATTAATGCAGATATGGCCATCATCTTAATTTTATTTATATAAGGGCACTGAGACTTGCTCAAGATCAGAAGTAGTAATAGGCAGAGCCAGGTTTTGTACCAGCTTCTGTGCAACCCAGAGCCTGAGCCATAGCACCTGGCTTAGTCCTCCACCTCCTGATCACTTGGCTTAAAGGTCGGGCCTGAGCACATGCACAGGTCAGAACAATTAGAAATGAGGTGGGATACAAAGGGGCTTGAGTGGTAGCTTAATTAAGGTTCTACTTGGTGTCAAGTAGGAAACACTCTGGAGGACCACGAGCAGGGGCATGGTCAGGTGTCAAGGAGAGCAAGGCCGGAGCAAGCCTGGTTGCATGGTGATCTCAGCTGTGAGGCTGCCTGTCATCACAGTAGCCCCAAGGGCTGCCATTTGAAGGTGAGCAGGCTGTGAATTCTAGAGAGGTAATACCCAGGGAGTGCTCAGGCGCTGGAGGCTCACCTCTGCCCCGAGGGCGTCCACCTGTCCTGCTGACCTCCCAGGACCTCCCAGCACTTCCTCCTCAGCCCGTGCTGGGCAATGGGGTCAGGCAGAGAGTGCTGGTTCTAGGCTGCACAAGCTCTGGGGACTGTTCCCAGACCTGCAGAATGAATGAACGAGTAGAAGAAACGATTATGTTCTTTAAGGGGTCACAGGCCAGTTAGGGAGACTGCGCAGGAACACAGATGCCCCGTGGAAGCACTTGCTCGCCCCCCTCCTGACCCACGCCTCTTTCTCTCTCCTCCGCCCCTCCTGTGTTGTTTCTTGAACCCTTGTTCGTTCACAGACCTCTCTGGGGCTCTGTCCTCTGAAACACTCTTCTTCAGGTTGCCAGAAAAGCCTCTTCCAAGCCTGTGCGTGCAGTGTACATCACCGTTGATGCTCTTGACTTTCATTTTCCTTCTGTATTTAAAACATTTCCTCATCTTCAGGAAACAGTTCAAGTGGGGGGAAAATATAAATATTCACCTGAATTACTAATCGTCACCCATTAGATATTGTGACTAGCATGATGTGTTGACGACAGTTTTTATGACTTTGATTTTTTCCACTGAATAACAGAATTCTTTAGAAATTTGGGAGGACTAAATGAAAACAGAACCTGTAATGATTCTTTCTTTTTTAGAACTATGGCTTAAGCTGGAGGCTGGATGTTACAAAGTGCTAGTGTTTAATGCCTATTAACTTTCTACAAGTGTGAACCTTGCAAATACGTAATACATTAATTCTGAAATCATTACATTTTGTTACTTTAAAATATTGTGGGAAATATTTCTATCCTAAAAATAGTTTTTCATTTTTGCCAGCTGCTTGACCTAGTTATTCTGAACTGGGTAGTAATGATCATGCACAGAAAAACACCCATGTGATAAGAGTAGCATCATTCAGAGATATGGAAGATTTGTTTGGACTTTAGGTATTGGGGACAACCAAGGATACAAAAGGCAGAGATGGTGTGTAAGTTCCCCAAAAGAAAACTAATACTTATTTCTCTTTGGTGCCCCCAAATTTAGCGCCAGCCACTTCGTATTTGTTGAACTTGTATGTCATTCGGTTTTGTTTGGATTTTTCCTTGAGGCTACATTCCAGCTCATGCACTCAGATAATGTTTATTGTTATTGACATCATGAAGGAACACACGTAGATTATGTAGCATAGTGCATAGACGCTCATATGCTTTTAGTCTCATCGACTATAAAAAGTGAAATCAAATCGAAACAATTCTCTATGTCAGATCATGCCAACTCTGTAATTAATTCATTTTATGTCTGGGAAGTTTCAGGTGTGTGGCATAGTTGTTTATTATAATTTTTTAAAACTGCCTTGTGTGATAACCAAATATTGAAAAATTATCATTGCTTAAGGAAGATTAATTTTTGAAGGACTGTCACAAATAAGCAACTGAAAGTCACAGTTAGTAGCTAGATGACAGGCCTTGGAAGAGACAGGGCACCTCAGAAGCCCCCAGGATGGCTGCTGTTGTCTTTGGCAGAGCTGGATTTTTAAACCTCTCTAATTTAAATCTGAAAGCTTTTAATTTTATTTTTTTCCCAAGGAAAGAACCTTTTAGAATAAAATGTTCAGAAATACATTCTTTGGCAGTTTTACTCCATATACTTAATGTCAAAGGAAAATTAGTTAATTGAGAGAGAATACTATAAAGTTACTAACTCTCTTTCTTTCTTTTGACTGCAGAGTGCCTGTGGTTAAGCCGGACGTGGCTAGGTGGGAGCTCTCAGTGAAATTGCACGGTGAAGACCATACTGTCACAGCCTCTAGCAGTGGCTCAGCGTTCTCTGTGAGTTTTATTCCTTTATTCGATAATCTTGAAATTACCTGTGAATATTTGGAGCCACTCTTGACCTCTTTGGTGGCTCTCCTCTTTTGAATTGCTGGCACAGCTAGTGTTTGGTACATTCTGGAAGCTGATGTAAATGGAAGCTTTTGTTCCCTTATGCTAATTAGGAAATACATACCTAGATTTAGCCACTTTCTGAACCCACTTTACCCTTTCTCCTTAGTGTTTAATGGAACGTAATCTCTTTTCCTTTCTTATGGAGAGGAACATCTTTACTTGTAATTCCAAACATGTGATTGCTCGGACAGGTGACTGTTCTTTCCTGAAACCGAAGCTTCCTTCCACATTATCTTCAGGTTTCATGATGTGTGTGACCTTCATGAGGCTGAGTTTACTGTGTGGTGACATTCTTTTTGTTTTGAAGAACTTGGATGGCATACATGATAGAGCTGGCATTGGTTTGAATTTTGTACTAGAGTGATCAAAGTTCATTACGATGTCGTGTTCTGTCATGTGAGTGATATGTTTAAAATTTGTGATTGGGGATCGCCAGATAATACCATGAAGTGTCACCATTTGAACATGTATGGTTTTGTACTTTCAAACTGAGCTCAGGGAAATCACTACATAGTTAGTGTGACAAATACTATATTTATCCTTATTTCTCTTCTCATGGCTAAGTGACATTGAAAAGTCATTTTGTTTTGGAGAAACAATTGACTTTTTATCAGATCATTGGAACAAGATATGAAAGTTAAAATGATAAAATTGCACTTAGAACCTGATGCGGCTTGAGGAACACGGTAGTTTCTTAGACTCAGTGAGAAAATATGACAAGTTGGAGATTTGAATTCATGAACTAAGTTTCATCTTCTTGGTTTTCTCCAAATTTTGTGATTCATTCTATATGCCAAAATGCTAAAGCTTTGGTTACTGAAAGATACTCCACAAAGTTCTCTTAAAAGTGAAAGCTCTGATAGTCAAACAATTATTTCTTGAAAGCTGGGTGATAGACCTTTGTGATTCTTCACGTTGAAACAGCTGTGTTAGTGGACACTAACTGCATGCCAGGAAGTGGCCCTTCATGAGAGGAGCAGTAAAGAGGGTCACTCTTACAGTGCAGTGTCTTCCTGGGGGAGGTCAGCTCTACAAAAATGTGGACTTCAGCATAATTTGTGTTCTCTGTTGAGTCACCACTAAAGCCGTCCTGCTATCCGATAGTCCAGTACAATGTTTTTCCAAGCAGTGCCTTGCCCAGCTAGAAAACTACCCCGTGATATCTTAGAGCTGTTAGTTCTTTGTGCTTATTTCAGATTCCTTGTTCGAAAACTAGAAACCCCTGATTTGATTGCTCAAGTGCTGTCTTTTGAATTTGTCCTTTAGAATCACCTCCTTTTTGACCATTTTTTGTTTTTTTGCTGATGAGCAAAACACATTGGAATTAGTGCATTAAAAGTTTTCCTGAAAAATACCAGATTGATATGTAGCATAGAAAACTGTTTCCCAGTTCAAATGGAAAAGCAGCTGTTGGCCATACTCACCATCTTGACCAGCGTCTGCAGCCTGGCGAAGGCGTGTGCCTGTGGTCCTGGGGCCCTGTTTGAATTGAACTGCTGTCATTTGAGGTGAGCATTATGAAAGGAGGCAGGCTGAACGGTGCGGGGTAGGTAAAGGCACATTGTGTGACCATTTCTGTAGTGCAGCTCTATTTTCTTTTTGGTCACAGAAGGGAGAACTGTGATTGTTAATGTGGTTTCCTGGATCACTCTCTGTCACATCAAGAAAGAATTAACCTAAATGTGACAAGGTAGATCTGGGTTAGTGACCCTCAAGATAGACAAAGCAAAGTAATATTTATGTAGCTCACAGTGCTCAGGTATCCCATGTTTTCCGAGTCCTTTTTTAAAATTTAGGTATTATAAATTATATTTCACATGAGGGAGTCACGACAAATATGTAGATCTTTTGTACAGATCTCCAATTTAAAAAGAAAAATATACCCAAATATAGCAGAGTCCTCTTTGTGTCAGCCCATTGTGCTCTCCTCCTCCCCAGTGGTGACAGCCACCCCAGAGGTGCTGCGTCCTTGTACACATCATACATTTTCAGCACAGTAGTGAGAAAGAAAAGTGCAAGAACACACATGCAGGTTCATGATACCATTTATGTGCATTATTGAAGCACACAAAACAAATGCTCTTCCACTTATAATAACATCGAAAAACAAAGTACTAAGGAATATGGGGCTGTGGTGTGGCTCAGTGGTAGATGTAGAACACACCGAACGTGCGTGAAGCCCTGGGTTCAATCCCCAGTATCATTCCCCCTCCCTGTAAAAGCTAAGAATACACTGAAAAGCCATAAGATGCTGTTCAGAGGATTTGAAGACACAAATAAATGGAAAGAAGTCTGATATCAGAGATCAAATGACTTAATGATTTGATCAGAGATTAAATGACTCAATATCCATACTACCAATCCCAATCTACAGATTCAAAGCAATCCCTATCAAAATTTTAGTGCCACTTCTTACATAAATAGATAATTTATTCCAAAATTCCTTTGAAATCTCAAGGGATCCCAAATAGCAAAAATAATCTTAACATAGAAGAACAAAGGTGAAGGCCTCACACTTCCTGATCCTAAAACTTACTACAAAGTTAGGTTCATCAAAACAGGCTGATATTGCATAGAGAGATATATAGACTAATGGACTCAAATAGAGAGACCAGAAATAAGCCCTTTATGTATGATAAAATGATTTTTGAAAAGATACCAAGATCATTAGATAGGGAAAAGACAGCTATTTCAATATCCTATGGGGAAAACTGGACATTCTTGTGTTAAAGAATGAATTTGGGGTTTGATCTTACTTCGTATGCAAAATTAACTCAAAATGCATCAAAGACCTAAATGTAAGTATGCAAGTAATAAAACTTTACAAAGAAAACAATGGGAAAAGCATCATGGCATTGGATTTAGCAATGGTGTCTTGCAAATGTTACCATTAATCATGGGCAACAAAAGGAAAACTAAATGGGATTACATCAAAATTCAGCACTACTGTGCAGAGAGGACACATTCACAGGGTGAAAAGGCAGCAGATTGGGAGAAACTATTTGCAAATCATATATATCTAATAAGGGGTTAGTATCCAGGGATATAAAGAACTCCTACAATTCAACAGCAACACAATGGGCAAAGGACTGGAATAGACACTTTCCCAAAGAAGATATACAGATGGCCAACAAATCATCAAGAGTTTCTCAGTATCACTTATCATAAGGGAAACGGATGATGAGTCTTGATGACATTATGCCAAGTGGAACAAACCAGTCTTAAAAGGATAAACACTGCATGGCTCCACCTGTAGGAGGAGGTACCTGAAATGGAGTTTATGGAGTCAGAAAATAGTGCTGTGGCCAGGGGTTGGGAGATGGGTAGAGTGAGGAATTATTTAAAGGGTAAGAATTTCAGATTCAGGAGGTAAGCTTTCTGGAGGTAAGTGGTGGTGGGAGTACAACATGGGATATATTCAGAGCTGCTGGTCCATACTCTTACATGTGACCAAGATGGTGAATCTCATACACAAAGTAATTTCTCATTAGCATTTATAATGAAGGATAAGGAAGTGGGGAGAATGAATGCTAATAGTTAAAGAAAAATCTAAATGATCAAAAGAAACAGTATGACCAAGGAAAAGATTTTTTTCAGTGTTTTAAAAACTTTTTAGTTCATTTTTCTAAATAAGTTTCTTTTTTTGTAAAAAAAAAAAAAAGTTCAAAATCTTTCTGATAGATATTAAACTACTGAAGTTTAAATTAGAATCAGAATCCTTTCATTCTCCTAGTTTGAAGTAAATCATATATTGATAAAATATATATAGAAAGTAAAAGGGCAGAGATCTACTTCTGGAAGAGCTGTGTGGGGAGAGCTGTGGCCTGCTCCCCAACCAAGCAGCCATGGTTGCTGAAAGTCATAACAATTTCTATTTCATGTGATGTGTTATGCATATAGAAAATCAAAATTTGTAAGGAATCAACTAAGAAACTATTATAAGCAAGAAATTAGTTCAGCATGGGTGCAAAATAAAAAATAAATATACGAAAGTCAGTTGTAATTTATTAATTTATAATGGGCAGTCCAAAAATAAGATTAAGGAAAGGAGTAAATGTACAAAAGAAATATAAAATCTGTATTATGAAAACTAAAAATCTTTGAAAAAAAGGAAGAAAATCGAAATAAATGGAAAGCTTCCCATAGTTATAAACTGGTTTGAAAGATTTAAAATGGCACTAATTTCTAAAGAGTGATATAAAGATTTGACACAGTTTCTACAGAGTTCAAGTTGTACTTTTGTCAGAATTTGACCAGCTCACTCAAAAAATTTATGGAAACTCAAAGGGCCCAGAACAGCCAACATACTCTTGAAAGACAAAAATAAATTTGGGTAATACATTTCCACCTTCAGATGATCCCGTAGAACTGTATTGTAACCAGGATAGTGTAATGTTTACATAAAGATGGGCAGGTAGAGTACCTGAATAGAACTGAGAATCAGAAGTAAACTCACTGAATGGCAGGGGCTGGAGGCCCCAGGTCCCATCCCCAGCTTTGCAAAAACAAATCAACACAAAACTGTATGGTGAGTTGATTTTGGTGCTAGGGTTCAGTGGGAGTGGGGAATGTACTGGGCACTGAACCCAGAGCCTCATGCATACTAAGCGTATACCCCTGCCCTGCAGATTGGTTTTTTAACAAAGTCACCACAAAAATTCAGTAGAGAAAAGAATAATCATTCAACAAATGGTGCTAGCACAACCAGCTGTCCACATGTAAAAACACTGGAGCCCTGCCTCTTATTGAGTCAATGTGGAAAAATTAACCCCAAACATATTGTTGACCTAAATGTAAGGGCTGAAATGTCTTTGTGACTTTGCGTGTGGTAATGATTCCTCAGATTGGACACCAAAAGCACAATGAACAAACAAACCAATCGGATAAATTGGTCTCTGTCCAAAATTAATGCTTGATTCAAAAGACCAAGAAATTGAAGACAAACCACAGAAGGGGGAAAATATTTTCAAATTGTCTACTTGTGTGGGAAAAGAGCGTGACTTCACAGGAAAGAAGCGTGACTCAAAGGGTCTGATAGACGCTGCTCCGAAGAGCTTAGAGTTCTCTATAAGCTGTACACAAAAAGACGTGTGCACCACAAGGCATTAGGGAAATATAAATTCAAACCACCACGAAATACCCTTTACACCTGCCAGGAGAGCCCGGTGAACAGCCAGGGGATGGGAGGCTGGGATGGTGCAAGCACTGGAGCCGCACATGCTGTTGGTAGGGACGGAAGATGGTGCCGCCACTTCGGGAAAACATTGTGGCATTTCTCGGAAGCTCCACATCTGGGCTGTCCAAAACCTTGGCTTATCTATCATGAGCATTTAATAGTGCATATTTTTAAAGTTCTTATTGATATCCTTGTGACTGTGGTCAGTATATTTTACCTTCTAAGTGATATCAGATAATTTTTTCAAATAATAGTTTCTGGGCTAGATGTCAGGAACTCAAAGATGTTAAAGGGGAAAATATATGCATGTGCATGTGTGCACGTGCATATAAATATGTGTATGATAACCTTTCTGCAAGATGATTTGATAACATTCATCAGACCTGTAAGAACATTCACATTGTGCAGTCCACTAAATCACTTCTAGAACTATATCCCAAGGAAGCAACAAAAATTATTTAACATAAACATAATATTTTATTGAATAAAATATGAATTAAGGACAGCTAGCCTTGGAGATAGCTGTATAAGCAGTCTTTCCTTTGGTGGTAAAGGGAAGTAGTCCTGGAAGCAATTAGAATGTGGTGATAAATGCATTAATAGAGAAGCCTTCACCCAGTTCAGTACCTAGAAGGGAAGAAGGAGGCACCTGCCACCTGGGGACGGGAGATAGCTGGGGGCAGATGGAGTTCCACTGGGAGACGGGACTGATGAGGGACTGCTGTGAACATGTTGGTGAGCGAGCAGGGATTTGCTTCGCAATCATCTTAGGAACGGAGGAGGGGAAACACAGCAGGATGTGGGAGCACAGTTTGCTTCAGTCTGTAGTACTACTTCCTTCCTGTGACACTATATGATTCCTTAATGTTACTGTTGTCTGTCATTCAGGACTGGGGCTGTCTTTCTAGGTGCCTGTTCTCTTTTGCTTTTTGCCTGTTCAAAAACGTTCTGATGAAGCAGCTGATCACTTTGGTCCACATTTACTGTTTCCCTTGTCCCAGGCCCCAGGGCTTGCTTAATGTACATTGTCTCATTTAGTCTTCGTAGTAGACCTGACAGCGAGACGCTACTGGCCTCAGCTTACAGATAGTTTGCAAACTGAGGTTCAGAGAGATGGTTGCGTGATATGGAAATTTAGGTCTGCCAGACTGTGGATAAATCATTGTCGATATAAGGAATAATGTATACAGTGTTTCTCTTCCAATTAGAGATACAAGATTGGAGCAGCTATTAGAAAGTGTTTTTAAAATCATACTGCCTCTTATATATGTTGATGTGTTTTTCAAATTATTTGATAAAATTTAAAATAGTGATTATAAGTGATGATTTTTATCCAAGTAAGTATAATTTTTGAGAGTAGTGTTAAGTTTGAGAAGGATAGGATTCTGTGTCTTTGAGAGTTTGCACTTTGATTTTGTTTTCTTAGTAATGTTGGTTTTGCTTGATGCAAAATTACCTCATCTTTAGATGCCTGTGGTGGAGGGAGGGAAATGTTTTGTAGTATTCATATCATTGAAATTACCACCCTTTGTTTTTCTCCTCAAAGAAGGGATATGGTGATGAACATAAGAATAAAAAATAATAATTACATATGGATGCATAATAAGAAATAATTACATATGCATTGTTTGAAGATTTTTCTCTGATAAAACCAATTCTTTCTCCTTTGTTCTATTACTATGTATTTTGTTCTAGATTTCTTTACTAAGAAAACGTTCTGCTAGTTTCTTTTGATACTGAAACAGCACTTAGAAAATTTGGTTTTAAGTATAGGTGTAACATTTTTATAAAAAAAACAATAATTGAAAAACCTTAGTATTTGCTAAGAAACAATCTTAAACCAAAATAAGCTTTCTTTATGTTGTCCTATACATACATACAGTAATGCTAAATCATAGTTGTTCTTTTAAATAATTATTTTTCAAACACCTTTCCTAGAAAAAGAGAATATTCCATTTCTCCTTTTGCTTCTCCTGTCAGTTTTTAGAATAGGCTCTTCAAGCAAATAAGTTCAACCATTACCTTCATGTCTACTGCAGATTTTCTTATTGAAAAAATTATCCACAACGAAAGTGCCCAGTAGGCAGATAGAAGAGAATAGTTCTGCCATCGCATTTTAAAAGGAATATTATAGTACTATGAGGACCTTATAATAAAGGACTATAATCTTATTCATAGAAGTGACTTTTACTATATGAGTGATGGGAAATTAAAGTTTTTTGAAGTTATATATTATACTCAGTACTTTTTGCTGTATTTTTTTCTATTGATAGCAATTAAATGTTATGATCATGTAAATGCTTCTCATCAGGTAAGTTTTCCATTTAGACTTCTCCCTCCACTAGCTTTAAAAAGTATACCAAACAAAGCAGCAAAAAAAAGTTGTACGTGAGGAAACTATTTTATTTTCTGTGAATGAATTTTTACAAAGAAAAATATATATGACTTTGGAATTCTTTTACTTTGGGAAGAGCATTTATTTTCTTGATAAAATAATTTTTCCATTTGAGAAAAAGATTACTAGGGAAATAAGGCAATGCTAAAAGATAAAAAATGTAAAATTGTTCTTCAAAGAATATAAAACCATCATAAGTAAAGCCATCAAATAAGAGGAAAAATTTATAATTCATTTTATTTACAAAAGGGGAAGTCCTTTGCATATAAAACAGTCTTACAAATGTGAAGATGATCAACAACGCAGATGAAAAATGTTCAAAGGAAATATAAACAGCTTCTGTACAAATGAAAAAAATCGCTAAACCACACTGAGAAATTCAAGTTAAAAATATGATGAGATTTCATTTTCTATGTACGTTTTGGCTACAACGAAAAATTTGATTCTGTGATTTCATATTGTAGAAAACTAAGATCTTATGCATTATGGGTGGGAGTAGTAACTGCTGCAGCCTCCACAGAAAGCAGCTTGGTCAAATGCATTCCTCCTTTTGGTTATGTTCACACGTGGGAGGATGTTCTTGGGAGCATTGTGTGAGGAAGCAGGAGAACGGAAACAATGAGAGCGCCAAGCTATCCCACAGGGGTAGGTACGTGAATATGGCACCATGGAATCCCGACGTTCCATGCAGCCCCTGAAAAGGTGGTGAGCCTTTCCTGCGAACCAAAGAAAAGTCCAGGCACTGCTGAAGAAAGGACATGTGTACTCATGGTTCTTAGGTGCATAGAGCACCTTTGGCGGGAGCCATGAGAAACTGGTGACTGGCTTCCTTTGAGCTGGGAAGCTGGGGAGCTGTCCACAGAAGTGGGAAGGACACCTACATTGTACTACATGTCTCTTTAATATGTTTCTGAACCTTATATGTGTATTACCTGCATTTTTAAATTTTAAATTGCAGAATAGTATAGCAGAAGGGTCTGGAAGAGGTAGGACTGTTGAAATATTTGGGTTCTATTTTATCTGCCAAGAAACTAATGTAATTCCCTGGGCATCCAAGGAAGCAATCAGTTGAACAGCTGGCTCACTGAGTAGAAAGCTGTGGTACTCCTGAGCATGCGTCAAGTACACAAAATGTAGTTTCTGAAGTGCCTTCGCTAACATCCTGAATCTGGAAGTGGTTGCTGGTGATCACATTGTAGTCTGTTTAGAGACTGATCTAATCCGAATTAAGAAATTGGAAAAAGCAAAGAAATGACTGAAACATGGGTCAGAGCAAGGAACGTGAGTCAGAGCAGGTTTGGATAATCCCCATAAAGCCTCCAGTGTTTCCTTCTTGGGTGCATAAACTGCCCAAAGAGATCACTCTGCAGAGTTAGAGAAGTGCAGAGGTTGTGAGCTGACTCCGAAGTGTTCTAGCGAGCTTTTCCATTGCTGAGACTAAAAGATGTGACAAGAACAATTTTAGGAGGAAAAGTTGGTTTGGGGGCACATGCTTTCAGAGGTCTCATTCCATAGGTGGCTGGCTCCATTCCTCGGGCTCGAGGTGAGGCTGAACATCATGGCATAAGAGGGTGGCAGAGGGAAGAACCCACCTCCTCCAGCCACCTCCTCCTACCTGCCTCCATTTGCGAGTTAATCCCTATCAGGGGATTGACTGATTGGTTAAGGCTCTCGGAACCCAATCATTTCACCTGAGCCTGTGCATCGTCTCACATGTTGAGATTTTGGGGGGACACCTTTCATTCAAACATAGCAGAAAGTTTTGTTCAGGTCCCTGAATTCATAGTCACTTCACTGGTCCTAACTTCTCTGGGTTGCTTTAGAGAATGGGGTGATTCTCCCTATTGGTGGCTTAAGGACGAAGGTGCCATCGCTGTGCAGCTCCCTAGCCCAGGCTGAAGAATAGGCTTCTAGAGCAAATGCTCCGAAACCAGCTTGACTTCCGTGGAAGGGGGTCAGATAAACAAGGCTGTAGAAAGATTAGGCCTGGAGGGTGGGCTTGCACAGCGTGAGCGTTTTCTTTCTACACGCAGCCTTTACAGTGGGTATCAATCCTCTACTTTTGAACCACAGGACTGAATTTTCATAAAAATGTGAAGATCCTGCCCATGTAATCTGGAAAATTGCCTCTCTGATGGGGAGCAGGGCTGCACCTGTGCCCTCTTAACAGCTCAGTCCCGTTGTGCTCAAGAGTGACGTAACTTGTTATGGTGCTCAGTGGAGGACAAAAACAGGTCGTGGAAGGTAGTTGCTTTGGAAGTGACAAACACTAATGGAATTGGTTGTTGCTGTGTTAGAGTTGGCAAATACTGCAATTAAGACTTCCAGTGATTTTCAGTATTATCCCCATTCCAGCACTTTTTGAAGGATGCTATTTAGAATAAAATGTTGACTATTGACACCAGATATTCAGCTTATTTCATTTTGATTTTGTTATCCTTTAGTCAATATATGTAATAGTTTGGCAGCCTACTTGAGCGCTAGTCAAACTTCTATAAGAAAAAGGTCTTTAGAGTCATTTTACTAGTTTTGAATGTTATTATTGGTCCCTCAGGTTTATTCATAAAAAGTGAACAGTGAAGCTACTTGTCAAAGTGCCTTTGGTGAGTGACCCAGCCATTGGAATTTTTACATATCTGTGGCCATGCCTTTATCATTAGAGTTGTGGTGGATTTCAGTGGCTGTTTGTTGAAGGCCACTGTGGCATAGGTCCTGGAGGAACGGTGGTGATCGGGAGAGATGTTGTATCTGACTCCTCAGAGCTTGTCATCTGGGAGGGTGACAAGAACAGAAGCTGTGTTCGTGAAGTCGGATCAGCGAATGACACGGAGAGCAGGAGCCAAGCAGAACAAATCGTGGGAGCCGCACGCTCCTGGATGTGGAGGAGTCAGGGAGGCCTTAGGCAGGAAACGGCAGCCAAGCTGAGACCCAGCAATGGCAGCAGAGCGTGGCCAGGACCAGGGTCAGAGTTTAAAAAGTATGAAGAGAACTATGGGTGTGTGGCGTGTCTGAGGACGTGGAAGAAGCCGTGGGTGGCTGGGCCATGGAAAGCGTGAAGTCGGGGACCTGGTGGTAGGCAGGGAGAAGGGGCTTGAGAGTTAGATGGCGGGGCCAGCAGAGACATGGGGCTGCAGAGGCGCCTCAGCCATGGTCACGTGGTCTGGATTGAGTCCGAGGGCAGTGGGAGCCTCAGTAGGCCTTCCGGCAGGACATCTGATATGTTACCTGCTTCTGGGGGACAGATTGGAAGAGTAAGACTGTAGGGAAGCCCTTTAGGAGGCCCTGGGAGCAGCAGCACAGGTAGGAGATCGAGCCGTGACTTTGGGCATTTGGCAAAATGGGACAAAGTGGCTCGACATGAAAGATTTAAGATTAGAATTAGCTAGAGGTGGAGATGGACGACAAAACCAGCACTGATCGAACAGTAGTTACGACACTAATACAGTACATTTCACGTGCGTCCGACACTATGCTAAGTGGTCCACATACATTATGTCCGTTTTAACTTTTTTTTTTTTTAAAGAGAGAAAGAATCAATTGTTATTTTTTCATCTGGCCTATGTTTCTCCAAAATTTAGTTGTATATGGTGCTGGGGTTTGAACCTGGGTATTCACATATGCCAGACAAGTGCTCCAACCACTGAGCTACCAAGGAGAGAGAAGGGAAGAGAGTCAGGAAGGTAGAAACCCTGGGGTTCACTGGAGATTGGTAGTGGGCACTGAAAAGGAGTGATGGTAGAGATTCTTTAAAGAACAAGATTTGTGTATCTCAGAATTTAAAGGAAGACTCTATTTTGGGAAGATGAAGGCGTCAAAATCATTGTCAGTAAATATTGAGAGATCAGGTTAAAAACCAAAGCAAACCAGACTGAAATGTGTCCATACGATCTTGCAAAAATAATCGAGAGCAACTTCAGTGACATCAGGTGACAGAAGTGACATTCTGGTGAGTTGAAATTCGCAGACCAGTGGCATGAATGCCTCTTCTAAGGAGGGTGAGGAGGTGAACTGGTGGTTGGAGCAGGCCACGGTGTTGAGGGAGGATTCACTTCCTAAAGCTAGGATCAGCTGAGCAGAAGGAGGATGAGCTGAAGATTAAAGGATGAGGGGCAGAAAAGACCTGCAGTGCCTCCACTCCATTCTTATGTGAAGGGAGGAAGGAGAAAATGGAGATGGGGACAGGTGGCTCAGGAGGATCAGGTGATCAGACTTGCGGTGGCCGTTGTTGGTGCTGGGAGCTTTAAGCGTTGGAGAGTGCTGGGCAAGTCGGCCATCCGTGTGAGATGATGCTCCTGGATCCCTGTGCTTTCACAGCGCCAGGGGTCCATGTGCCCAAGCTGAGTTACCCTGATGAAAGTGGAGGTGGCACAGTCTGACAGGTCTTCTAAACCATATAGGTTTTTTTTTTTTTAATTCTGAAGTTATTTATTGCCGTAGCCATTTCCTATAGGAGCGACTTATAAAGTATATTCTTTTTTTTTTTATTTTTAAAGACAGAGGGACAGTGAGAGAGAATCAATTTTATGTGGATTTTCATGTGGCTTTCTTTGCTCCAAGACTTTGTTGTGTACGTGCTGCTGGGGTTTGAACTTGCGTCCTCGTGCATGCCAGGCAAGCACCACAACCACTGGGCCACCGCTCCATTCCCTATAAAGTATATTCTTAAGATTATTCTTGATCAACAGAAACTTTTCAAAAGTCTAAATTGTGTTTAAATTGGTACGTTGTTTAAATTAACAATGTGTGCTTTGATCGCTGCCTGAATGAAGACGTCTGCCGTCCTTAGTGAACTCGTATGATACCCGGCTGCATTCCCTTAGCCCCTGGCTCTGCTGAGCTGGAGGTTTGGGTGGCAGGCTGTTGTGTTGGAGGTAGCGTCAGCTGGTAGGCTCCTCAGTGACCTTTCAGTTCCTTGCTGTCATGCAAGTGCTGCCGTCCATGTCCCCTTGCCTCATTTCATCTCTGTGCACCAAAGCACTACTGTGTAGGGCTGAAGCCCTGGTGGGCACTGACACCCTTGTGCTTGTCAGGAAATATGGGTTGAGTGGAGGGCAGTGGTAGGAGAAGGAAGGGAAGAGAGGAAGAATTAAAAAACGTTTTCCTGGGAATTATGAAAGCTATCGAACAGTTAGAAGGTTGTATCTAAAAAATGGGGGGGAATCTGTATTGACAGTTGCCCCTTGCACATATGTTTTCCACTTTAGTGTGTTGTGACTAAAAAAAAAAAATGACATTTTAATGACATTTTATCTATCAAAAATTTAGCACCTGGGGGGCTGGAGCGGTTGCTTGACAGTTACGGTGCTTGCCCAGCATGCGCAAGTACACAGGTTCAAACCCCAGCACCCACGTACACAACTAAGTGTCAGAGCAATGAAAGCCATGTGAATGCTCAATAAAAATTCATTCTCTCTCTCTGCCTCTCTCTCTCTCTCACTGTCCTTCAAAAATAAAAATTAGCACCTAGGAAATATAATTTCAAATGTCAAATTGTAAGAGTACTTCATTTTGAAGTTGAAAAGATGTTCAGAGTGGATTTATGTATGTCCATATGAACATAATAAAACTATACCACCATTGTGTCATTAAAAGGAAAACAGTTTTTGCCTTTTATTCATTAGTATAACGTTCTGAGATTTAAAACAGATTTTTAAATTGCCTTCAGATATACTGTTCTAAGTACTAGATCAGACTACCGAAATGTTCCCTGGTCCTTCCTTGTGATGAATACCATGGCAAACATAGCTACATGTTTTTCTGCTAAGGGTGCCTTGGAAATGGGCTGGACCTAGAGTAAGCAATTGCCTTGAGGAGGATGTGTTGAGGGAACGGGACAGTGTTCAGATTTTACTGTGGTGAAAGAAGTACAAAATTTCCATGGATGTATATATAGTCAGGTGGGGTGTGGTCTTGGTTCCACTGGGTGGGACTGGATCGGGCCAGGCTTCAGTGGTGCCCAGGCCAGGCAAGGGGAGCAGCCACTCTGTGGAGCAGGATATTTTTATAACATGAGGTGGGAGAGCTAGAGGCACAGCCCAGTCATGCAAGCATTTAAGCCTCATCTCAGATCTGCCCGTGTTCCCTGACTGAAGCAGAACACACAGCCAGACCACAGTGGGAGAGACAGGAAAGGACCTAAGTGACAATCCTGTCCACCATGGAGTTTCCCTGTCTTGGATGTGGTGTCGTCTCAACTCTGGAACTTGAACACAGTGAAGAACATTGGGGTTGAACTTGTAAAAAATCAGTTTCTTTCTGTAAATCCTTGTCTATATATTAAATAGAGGTTGAGGAATCTCTTCAGTGTTTCAAATGTTATTAGCACAAGAAGTAAAATGTTGAACATTTTACTACTGCTAGAGTTGGGAGTGATCGCTTTAGATATTTTCTGAAGGATCGTTTTGATGTTCCTCATACTAAATATTCAAATCTGTCTTTATGAAGCATTAGTTTTTTTGCTCATATAAGATTTTTTCAGGGTAAAAAGCAAGAAAATTGCACATTCCCATTGTAACTTGATGAAATGGTCAGGATCAGAATATTCTACAATAACACAAAATTTTGTATAATATTCTACAAAAAATCAAGTTGGAGTACTATAAAACACCAAAGATTTATTTCTTGCACTTGTACATCTGCTGGGTCCATCCTTCCTAGGGGCTCTGGCCTGTGACGTCACTAGCTGCTTGACAGAGGAGAGGCAAGAGTGTAGGAAATTGCGCGCTGGTTCTTAGATGCTCTGCTTGCGAGCTGTTGGTTCACTTCTGAATGTGCGTTGGGTCACATTGCACTGGAGAAGCAGGTCACATGGCTGTGCGTGCCTTGGGGATGCAGTTGTACCACTGTCCACAGGGAGAGCCGCCCTCGCCGCTACCTGGAAGGACACTTGGGGTTGAAAAATATTGAATTCTTTTTTTTTTTTTTAAGAGAGAGAGAGAGAAATGAATTAATTTTTATTGAGTTTTTCACATGGCTTTCCTTGCTCTGACACTTAGTTGCGTATGTGGGTGCTGGGGTTTGAACCTGTGTACTCGTGCATGCCAGGCAAGCGCAGTAACCGCAGAGCTACCATTCCAGCCCCAACATTTAATTCTTGGTAAAAAGAAAATTGCTGGGGATGGAGCGGTGACTCAGCAGTTATGTGGGTTCAAACCCCAGCACCACATACACAACAAAGTGTTGGAGCAACAAAAGTCACATGAAAAACTGAATAAATTTGATTCTCTCTCTCTCTCACTGTCTCTCTCTTTGAAAGAGAGAAAGAAAGAAAGAAAATTGCTTACTACACAAAATGTGTGTTTTCAAAGAAATAAACAAAACACTTTTATGAATAGATTATCTGCAAGGTGAATGTATCTTGCATGTTTTGTTTGAAACTTGAAAATTTTTGCATGGAAAGATATATTTCTTTTAATTTTATATTCCATTAAATTTTCAATGAAGTTATTGAGAAAGTTTAGTTGAAGCTAATTGCTTAACTGTTCTGATAAGTATTGCATTTAACTTTATCACAGTGAAACACATTTTTACAAAATGATTTGCTAAATTTGAGGAATAAGCAAAAATAGAATGTATTTAAATTTATAAAGTATTTACTTGTTGAAATAATTTTAGGATACAAAAAATGTTTGACTTCTATATTTTTAAAGTATTTCAGATTTCCTCGTACTCTTAAGAAAAGACAAAGCATAATGTTAATCTAAAGAGGTTTTTTTGTTTTGTTTGCTTTTTGTGGTGCTGGGATTGGAACTCAGGGCCTCACTGAGCATGTCAGGCAGGCACTCTGCCATGGAGGTCCACCTCAGACCCTCGAGTGTGTGTGTGGTTTTTTGTGTTTTTTTTTTTAAGCAACAGCAAAATAACTTTAAGAGGTACTTGCCCTCAACCAAGAAGAATAGTTTTCAATTTCTTAAAAATCAAATTTGGGGAACATTGTATTCAAGCTGGTTGGTTTCAATTATGTGATTACAAAGATCATTATTGGGGCTAGGAGTGTAGCCTGGTGGCAGAGGACTTGCCTAGCAGGTGCAAGGCCCTGAGTTCAATCTCTAACATCACTGTAAAGAAAAAAAAGATAACTGTTAAAGCAAAGTCAAATTGATATATTTGGCCATAGATAAAAATCAATAGCTTGAAAGATTCTAAGAAATTAATCAATAGTGGCAACTGGAGTGCAGTTCGAATGGCTTCCAGGGAGGAAGATGAAGTATTTTTGCAACAGGAGGCTACTGGTCTCCCCAGATATGTCACCCATCTACCTCAATTCTTTCATCTGGTTTTTGTTTCTCCGTCACTTAGTTGTGTATGTGGTGTTGGGGGTGGAACTGGGGTCATTATGCATGCCAGGCAAGCGCTCTGCTACTGAGCCACCTCTCCAGCCCCAAGGAAAAATATCTTTTCCTTCTACTCTTCAAAATTTTCAGCTAGGTTGCTGTCACAAAAAACAGATTAGAAGGGAAATGTGTGCACATTTATTTACCTAAGTTTTACTTGATACTGGAGCTTTCAAAGGAAGGGAAGACCCAAAGCGATGGTTGAATCTGAGTGTAGACTTGGTTTGATGGAGAGTGGAGATTCATGGGAAATGTGGTAGGAGAGAGTGGGAGTCCAGGGGGGCGAGTAGGGGAGCTAGCCAGCCCTGTTGCCCTTCCTCTTGGCTTCCCTCTGGAGGTGAGGATGCTCTGTTAGTTCTGGTGCAGGGCCAACCCCTCCCATATGAGGCTCTTAGGACTTTCTTTAGGAAGGTCAGAGCATCCTTCCTGCCCTGCCATTTCTCAAATTCCTTCCACTTAAAATATTCCATATGCCAAGAAGCCTGTTTTGGGGTAGCTTGTCCTGAACCCCACCACTGTAGAGTGGTCTTCCCCAGCTTTTAACAACTTTTACAACTGCTTGCATTTTTATGTGTTGCATATTTCATTAATTTAATTATCAAATAACAGCACTGAGTTTGAATGTGTTTTAAAACCATGCACTCCAAAAAATGTTAGTAGATGATATCAGGCTTCTTAGTTCTGAATTTAGGGGCATTTTAAATTTGTTTTTCATGTAGCTGCTCTAGCTTTTATACTTGCTTCTTAATGTCCAGACTCATATGAACTGAATGTATGCTTTTACTCCAGCTGGCATTTTTAAAAGAGCTGGGATCAGGCTGCCTTTGTGGGTAATTCCTATTACTGAACGTGGATTCTTTTTTTTTTTTTTAAAGAGAGAAAGACAGAGAGAGAGAGAGAATCAATTTTTATTGAGTTTCTCACATGGTTTTCGTTGCTCTGACACTCAGCTGTGCACGTAGGTGCTGGAGTTTGAACCCGTGTACTTGAGCATGCCAGACAAGCGCTATAACCACTGAGCCACTGCTCCAGGCCCCTGAAAGTGGATTCTCGAGTGTCTAATTCCAGGCAATATTTTGAAACAGATTATGTCAGTATTTACAGAAGAATTCATTTCGTTATTCTTTACCACAGGCTTTTTTTCCTGTCAGCAATATGGCAGTGTGTATTTGTGCTAGGAATTTATCTTCTATAAAATTTCCTTGGACTAAAACCTTTTGAGCTGGAGCTCATTTACAAAATAGTCATGGGACGCCTTAAATTTTCTTGGGGCAGTGGACAGTTAGCAAGTTCCCGTCAAGTGAGTAACAAGTCAGATTTGAAATAAATCTGCTTAATGTTTCTGCAAATACCTATTTGAAGAAGAAAACCACAGAATTTTGGCTTATAGGAATTTGCTTTTCCTACGCCAGCTGCTCATTTGACAAGAGAGAGTACATTGGAATTGAAAGAGTGAGTGACTCACCCAGGATTAGGTGGTGACAGAGGAGAAACCAGAAGCCATGGTCTCCTGATGGTTGGGGCTTCTCGTTTCATTCAGGACTTCTGCAGTGGGGCGAAACTGAAGTTCTGTTCTGTTTTGTTTCTTGGTGTTGCCAAGGTGGAGCACGGTAGGGCCCGTGACATGCTTGGCAAGTACTTTACCACTGAGCTGGCCCCCACCCCAGAAACTGCACCTTGGTACCTACGCAGATAGTGGTAGTATTATCTCTGTTTTTTGGGTGTGGGGGGTTGAAATGTTGAATTTCTCCTATTTAATGAGCTTGTCACAGCTTATAGTTTTCTTAAGGAAAGAAGTGAAGGCTCAATATTGTAGAAGCCTTAGAACAGACCCTCAGCTGACTTCATTCTCATGGGACAGTGTTCCAAATTCTGGATGTAACTTCCTTCTACCGCTGCATAACCCAGCTAACAGCATTAAATGCGATACTTTTGTCAAATCAGTTTTTTTTTTTTAACTTCTCAGTTGCTTCTTCTGGCTTTTATTAACTACTGAAGAATCTTAACATCAAAATCCTGATGGTACATATCAGAAAAAGAAAGTTAACTGTGCAACCATAGCAAATTCTTTTATTAATTTTTAACCTCTTCTTAAATGTCTGAAACATTTTAAGTATTGATTTATCCCCCACTTTTTGAGATCTTGTAGAAGATCTACAAAATTAGAATTGGAGACCAGAGAGAGATTTTAGGTAGTGATAAGTAAAAATATTCTTCCTTAACTCTTACTTTCCAGGAATGAAACAGTGTAAACTCTTGAGATCACTGTGGTGGAGCTTTGTAGTCCATAAAAATAACACTGTTATAGCCTCCAAGTGCGTCAGCTGCAACTGGATGTTTTGATGTCTTCGCTAAACACGGGCAAGCGCTTCCCTTTGAAATGTGTGCGGCAGTTAGCGATGCGGCTTCTCAGATGGATTTAATTAGTCCTTCATCGCACTGGATGTCCGTTTGTTGCAGCTGAATTCTCATTTCATTCACCCATAACTAGAAACACCTCCCTTCAAACGATTGCTTCAAAGAAAGAGGAGTTTCGGGCTCCACATCTCGGTGCTTTTTGATGTTGGTTTCCCTTTAAGAGAAGACCTTCTGTTTAAACAACTGGTATTATTCAGGAAGCATAGCTGGCCCCACCGAGGTCCTTTGTATCAGTGCTGGTCGGTGGTGGCCTGTCTGTAGAAGAGATCTTGCTCCATCACACGGTTGCAGCAGCTGTATGTTCACATGTTTGGCTTATGAGAGCTGTGAACCAAAAATGTGGCATTGACTTGGGGAGCGATTCCCTGCACTCACAACTTGAATGCCATAAAAAGTCACATCCAGTAGCAGAAAATGGAGTCACATTGTTGCTTTAAAAGCCTGTATTAAGCACAAAGACAAAGTGAACCAACCAAGAGGAGTTCCAAAACTCAAATAGTAATGGTATTTTGATTGACTTTGCCCCAAGTGCAGGGGTCATGGTATGCTTTTGAATAAATATGTAGAAAGAATGAAAATATGTTTGTCCTAATAAAATCATGTTTTTAAAAAAGTGCCCTACTACTAATGTTTGAATTGTCCCCATGCCTTCACAGGTCATCAGAATGTACCCTGAGACGTGGTGTACTTTCTTCTCTTAGTGTGTCCAGGGCCCTGCTTTTATCTTCAGTGCCCACGATTCTAATTACGTTTCGGGGGTTGTGATCTCTCCCAGAGTCCTGCTCATTCATTGTGCTTAGGACTGAGCGCTTCAGGGGCTTTGGGGGCTGTTCACTCAGATGCAGGTTTGCATCTTTAAAAGTTGCTTCGCTCTCATTTCCTGATCTGTATAGAAATCCTAAAAACTACTCTTAAAACTTATTACTTACTACCTTTACAGCAAAACGATGTTAATTTAGTCTGTTCAAGCTTAAAATTGTCCCAAAGCCACAGCTCTGAAAAAGATATAGTAGTAGATCTCAGAAGTTCTTCTGGGGTCTTGTTTTAGTCTTCCAGCCGAGAAGCTGCAGTCTCAGCCTTGAATCTCGGCCATAACTGACCTTCTCTGTCTCATCCGCTAGGCTCGGCTCTGCATAACTGGCACTTTCTAACTCACAGGTCAGAGATGTGCTGCCACTGAAAATATTAAAAAATGATCAACAAAGACTAATGAACCTTAAGAACAGTTTTTTTTTTAAATATTTTGAGCAATGATAAGAGTAAGTCAGAGATTTCATGGAAGGGGCCAATATACAGTTGAGTATTGATCTCTCTGTTCTTGGTTATGCATCTTGTGACTTGTGAATATTTTGTAGAACTCCTGGTGTTGGAAGAATTATGGATGTGGGAAGGAATGTTTTTATTACATTTATGTAAATTTAATAATATTTTTGGTAATGGGGATTGAACCCAGGAGTGCTTAACTCACTGAGCCACATCTCCAGCCCTATTTATTTTTAATTTTGAGAAAGGGTCTCACTAAGTTGCTTAGGGCCTCACTAAGTTGCTGAGGATGGCTTTGAACTTGCGATCCTCCTGCCTCAGCTTCCCAGCATGCAAATTTAATAATTTTTAAACCTTATAAGGGTGATTTACTTTAGGAATTCCTTTAATGGCTTATCTTTAGTATGGTGTTACATGGTTTTTAACGTTTTCTTTCATAAAAAGGGAATGAGAAAGAGAATCAATTTTATTTATTTTTTTCATCTGGCCTTTATTTCTCTGACACTTAGTTGTGCATATGGTGCTTGTGTTTGAACCTTCATCCTTGCATATGCTCATGCCCATCAACCATTTCACCTGTGGAGCCACCACTTGAGCCCTGTTTTTATTTTTAAATTTTTTATAAAGAGAGAGGGACAGTGAGAGAGAGAAAGATAATCAATTTTATTTACTTTTTCATGTGACTTTTGTTGCTGTGACACTTCATTGTGTACGTGGTACTGGGGTTTGAACTCATGTCCTTGCACATGCCAGGCAAGTGCCACAACTGTGTCCCTGCTCCAGCCCCTTGATCCCCATTTTTTAACTTTTTTTTTTAATTGAAAATGCTCAAATTCTTAGTAGAAACCCAAAACCTCAAAGGAAGGAACATGTGTGAATTCTCTTGTATATCAATCTGGAAGACAGATTGTTAGGGAGCCCTGTTTCTAGTAGTTGAAGCTAATAAGCAACATTACAGTGATCACATTTTCTGTTATGTAAACTGGGTAGTTTTATTAACAAGAAACATCACTCACATTAGATGTGGACACAGTAACAGGAGTGATCATATTCTTCCTCCGTTATCTTCACTTTATTAAAGTTAACCTGTCATCAACATTTACTAACAAAGTTTATTTTGGGGCTAACGGGGGAGGGGGGTGGGGAGGTACAGAAACAATAATGTAACTTTGTATTGAAAAAAACAACAACAGTCTTTGAAGACGAAGAAACTTCCTCTGTCCCTCACCAGTTACATAACCAGTTAGGAAATGTTAGTTAACCCCTCTGAGCCAGAGCTGCAGCAGAGTTTTATATAAGCCCTGCTATGAAGGAAAACATCAGGCCCAGAGGTAGCAGACTTACGTTTAAATGCCAGCGCTAGAGCTGCTGGCTGGGGAGTCCAGCCACGGGCATCTTCTTTTCCTCGTCTGTAAAACAGGAATACTGTTCTCCAGGGTGCTTGGAAAAACCAAACCAGACAATGTACAGAAAGGCTCTGGGGCAGACACACTGTTTCTTTTCCATCTTAAGTGTAACACTGCAAAGAAACCTATGACATTTTGCCTTTTAAAAGAATCCAATGGAGCTTTTACTTTGCAAGCAAAATTTTCCCATTGTATGAAAAAAATTGTGGGAACTTGAAAAGACAAACACTGGCAGGACTTGTTAGCACCATGAGTGTTCTAAGATTCTAACCTTCTTATGTCACTCGTTTGTTTTTGAAGCCCTTTTTGAAGCTAAAGCAGAATATTGTAAAGTGGTTATAGATGAGCTTCTTGTCTTGGTGACTGGCTTTTGGGAACTGAACTTCTGTCCAGCTACTCTGGTGAACCTGTCACAGATGCCATTTCTAACTTGGTAGTTAAACCTCAATAAAAGTAGACATAAATTTAGTAGAAATGACTGTCTAGCTGTGTGGCTATGTTTGCTCTTGGTCATGTTTGTCATGGTGACATGGTGATGGGTTTAAATCGCTATTGCTCCATTTTTTCACTTGATTTTCTATAAAAAACCGTTGATAGGGCTTACATGTGTGATGTGTGACTGTCATAAGGAATAAGATTAAGGAAACCAGTTGGAGACTAGACATAGTGACATCTATTCTCCGTTGTAATTTAATAGTGGACAAACTTGAGTAGCTACCAAATTCCACTCAGCTGGACAAAAAGTGCTTGTGTTTTGCTCTGGAAGTCTAACGACAGTGACTTGTGAACCGGTGGAACAGACTACTTTAATCATTAATAGAGGAGGTGTGCTTATTGCATTTGTGATCAGATTTGAAGCAAGGCTCAGAAGAATTTATGATTTCATTTACAGCCAACTGCAAGTAAACACCAAGGAAGTGTGAGACTGGGAATAATTGGTGAGGGTGACAGCAGTGGGTGTTGTTTCAATTAGTTTATCAAAGATCAAATGAAGGTTTTTTTCTGTTTCGTTCCACCCCAATGGCATAGGTTCATTGATTGATGGTTTAACCACATTCTGACCTAAATCAAGTGCTTTGGTTTAACCTATTGTGGACCCACACCCCACGCTGGGAACATCACCTCACTGGGGAGGTGTTTCGTTCTCGGTTGAGCATAGCATTCCAGCTTGTAATTAAGCTGCAGTACAAGAAATATATTAACTTTCAAGAAGGATGTTCTTGCTAGCATCCTGTATACATCATTTGCTTATTCAAGCATGTAAAACTTCAACAAGAGGAGGTAATTTTGCTCAGATTTCTTGATTTGAATTGTTCTACTATTTGGCACTGGGTGGAAAAAGGAAAAAATCATATTGAAAGCATTGTTCTGTTAATGAAGTTGCTTGTCCTTTTTTTGTGCCAAGTTTGGCAGGTAAAATTACCATTTATTCTACTTGCTGGAGCTGGAGAATAGATTGTTGAGGAGAAGTAGCAATTTATGTAATGACACTAGATAGAATGTGCTACGTTATATATATCGCCCATACTTTAGATATTGACACACAGTTTTTATTGCTCTTCAGTAGTGCACTTTGTCTTTAACCACTAGATTACTTCTAGTAGCTTTCATCAGCTACATGCAATTTGCTTCAATTGCAAAATTTTTAAAAATAACATTACCATTAATTATAATAAACCAAAGTGGAGCATTTTGATCCAAGGATAAATTAAAGATTGTTGTATTTGTTCTGGATATTTTGGAAGTATTGCATGACTTTTAGTTGTGAGCAACCTCTTAAAATTTAAAGATGAAATAGATATATATGTGTAATAGCAAATTTTGGTTATTCATGATTTCTTCCACTTTAAATATCTTTTCCTATCCGTATGTGCTTTAATTTTGGGTTTGTAGATTGGAAAGAAATTTTAATAAAAATAGTTTCTAAGACGAGCAATATCTCAAAATATGAATATTTTTTTAGCCACACATTTAAATGAAGTACAACAATTTAACATTTGCTAAATTTGAAGTGTTACATTTTACTTTATAATATATATTTACTTGATGCTTATTTTTAGTAAATACATAATTTACTAAGTTTCTTACAGATTAGGTTTTCCTAGTTATAAATCTTCAGGTTTTAACTTTTATTAGTTTACAATATAATGTCTAAACTTGTCTCCCCCCTCCCCCCAAAAAGGGAAGATATAGATACTCATTTGAATAAATATGTTTTTAGTGAATTTGTAGAGTTGGCAGATGTTAACTCAGAATGGTAGGGTTGAGTACTGCTCAAACTTTAATCATCAGTCACTTTTTTCTGCAGGCCAAACTAACTGGTAGGCAGGTGCGGATGTTACAAAGTCTAACATCGCAATTGACACTAATTGGCATAGTTGTTGGCAGTCTTATCAGACAGCAAAGGGCTGAATGGTTGAATGGGCTTAGAGAACTTGAATGATAATAAGCATTTTTATATGCATCTTGAATTACTTTTGTGACCCAGACTAACAGGAACACTTTATTCTGACCTCATCCTTCAATGAATAGAAATTGGAGAAAGCATGGTATGCAGTGTATGTGATTACCGATTGCTTTCCAGGTAACCTTTTACAGCTGGATGCTCTGTTGCCCACTTACCCCCTCCTGTCTCCATTCCTGGTGCTCAAACAAGGCCTTGCGTGGGATGAAATGGAGATAGCAGTTATTGCTGAATATTAAATTAACTTATTTGATTAATTTTTGATGCCAAAAGCTTGATACATGCCATAGTATAGGCTAAATGTAAAAAGTATTCATTGAGCCAATCCTGGTGGCACATTCCTGTATTCCCAGTTTCTTGGGAAGCCAAGGCAGGAGGATTGCAAGTTCAAGGCTAGCCTTGGTAACTTAGCGAGACTCTCTCTCCAAATAAAATTAAATAAAAAGGGATGGGGATGGAGCTCAGTGGTAGCGTACTGGCCTAGCGTGCACAAGGCCCTGGGTTCCTTCCCCAGCACTGAGGGGAATAAAAGTACTCATTGAACTTATGGGTGAAACAAGAAGTCTGGTGTTTGCTTCTTAATAGTCTTGGAGCACATGGGCAGATCATTGGGGACATGGATGAAACAAGCCTGGCTTTCAGGGGGTGAATTTTGAACTGGAGTCATGGGTGTATTGGGGTTTATCAAGCTCTGCTTTCTGTTGCTGTATGTTTGCAGTTTTCCAGACCAAAAAGGTGGTTGTTTCCTTCGCCCCCTCGCTCTTGGTAGGTTTCTGTACTTGCCAGATCCTTCTAGGACATGCCTTTTTCCCCTCCCTTCTTTTCCCTAGTCCCTTTTAGCAGAAGTTACTCCTCTAAAGTGAGAACTCATGTATAGATGAGTTAATTTCCCAGCAGTGTGGATTTTAATAGGCATTTTCTAAACACTCTGCCTTAATCAAAAGGAGTGACTCTTGGGTTGGAAATTTTAGCCACTGGGGTAGCTGTGTATGTGTCTGTAGGCCGCTCTGCACCCTACCACCAGTGTTCACCGATAACTTAGGTGTCATGTAACCATGGGGTCTTACTCTTCATGCTTTTTTTTCCCCAATAGAAATTCTTTCCAAAAAGAAAGTATTTTTCCTTAGATGAGTTAGGAGAGGGTTACCTTACATTGGTTTTTGTACGCATTTCTGTGTTTTTGGTCCCTCCACCTGACCCCAAGTAATTTCCGGTCACCTGTGCTAGGGCACAAGTGAGTCTTGTTCCCTTCAATCAGAGGATCCTGTCTGCAAGGCACCTAGGCAGAGATGCTTGCTGGAGGCTTCAGCTTGGAAGAGAAGGGCTGAGAACAGTCACGGAGCGTTGCATTGTGAACACAGGTGATTCAGCCAAAGCCTTGCAATTCTTTCTGTTGACATCATGTAGAGGGTTGTTAGTGCACATTTTGTACTCTGCTGTGGACACCAGCCCCCTTGACAGATATCGCAGTCAGGTAACAGCAAGCTTTCTGGAATGTGTTTAGGATGTCCTTTTGTGACTGTTGAGAGGTAGAGGAACCAAGACCATTTTTCAGGCTGTTGCTTCTTTTTCTATAATTTTCATATATCTTGAGAATTGACATGAGTTGACACTTCTCTTATTTCAAAGTAGCATTGGTTGAAATAATTTAGATATATTATAGCTTCCTAAGAAACTAAAATATAAAAAGGATCTCACCACTTATCCCCCACTTGGCGTCTCTGGAGGTCTTCAAGAATGAATGCCATTTGCTCATTCATGTTTTGTTCTGTTCCTAATTGTTCTCGCTCATTCCTTTCCTTGCTAGCTTTCAGTTAGGCCATAGTTGTGTGTATTATTTCTGGTCACTGCTACCAAAACTGATATATGTTAGCCACACTGTTTTTCAAGTCTCCTGGAAAAATGCCAGCCTTACTCTCCTTTGAGTTTGAGAACAGAGTTTTACAAATAATAGAGTGGCCTCACTTTGTTCCCAGTCGTCAGAGCTGGAAGGATTCATCTAACAGCTTGAATAGATAATTTTAGTTCTGTGAACTTGAAAGTGAAACCCTAGAAATGGGACAGAATTTTAAGTAGCATTTTTAATTTCTTTTAAACGTCTTTCTTAGTGCCCGCCTTGCTATAAATGGGGTATGTTAAGCAGGCTGGGCTGGAGGCGTAGTTGGGTGGGCCAGGAGGTGTTTATCTCTGTGTAGATTTCGTAGTATGAAAGGGCTTAATGGAGCCCTGTATGTAGTTGGAATAACTGCTATTGTAAGCATCTATGGATTTTTTAGTACAATTATTTTGAGCACTTTACGGGACATTACTATTTAAAATATTTTGACTTAAGTTCCTTTATGAATCTTAACCAAAGGTATCTTGGGAAGTTCCAAAACTGAAGCATATTATCAGCTGCCACCAGACCAAGGTGGAACATACTTATCTGAAAAACATGCCTTAAAGAGTGTGTGCACAAGTCTTATGCACATGCCAATGTTGTGTGGACATTTTAGTTTAAAACATAGCTTTTGTAGTTTTCCAGGAGGCCTGTAATCATAAAGATATAGGTTAGGTTTTCTAACTTAATTAGATAGATATTAGATAATTTCTACCTTAATATAATTTTTACCAAAATCTCTGTCTTCAGAATCAGGACACTGGGACATGATAAACTAATGTACTAACCCACCCTCATGAGCTTCTGGTTTAGTTGGGAGGGACCGAGGTCCAGGCAGCAGTGATCATAACATAAGGTGTGAGTTGATAAGTGCATAGGGGTGCAAAAGGTGCAGAAATCAAAAGTGAGGGAAGACTCCGTCCAGCTTAGTGGAAGATGAGGGGTGGTGTCGTGGGCTCAAGGGGTAATGACAGGGTCAAGAGCAAATGAGCAGAATGAAGAGCGGAGGCAGCAGGAGCTGGAGTGTGGGTGATGGTGTTGTCAGGCAGAATGAGCTAATCCAAGTTTAGGAAACAGCAGGAATGAAGTCTTGGAACATAAGAGAACGAGGGAAGTTCTAGTAGGAAAAGAAATTGGAAGGGCAGTGTTTATGTTTGGATTGGTGACTGATTACAGAATTCAGTAGGACAGGGAGGTGTCAGCAATAGTGGAAGGGCCAAGGACCAAGCAAGCAGCACTTGGTGAAGGGACTCCAGAATTCGTTTTTATCATTCCCACTATGACGATGTGACTCAGTAAACCCATTTCTCCGTATGGCCATGTTGGCTTGCTAATTAATTTACAGTCTCCACTGGAGTTCTGTGGTACCTCCCTGTCATACCTGTCCACATAGTTGGTGTGACCTAATGATCTCTTTCCTTCAGCTTTTCACCATGGAAATTTTAAAGAATTCCCAAAATTGAGAGGCTGCGGCAGTGAGCACCTTGCTATCTTGTGATTACCCACTCTTGCTCACCTCCACCCCCAGAATACTTCATAGCAGGTGCTGCAGTCCTGTAAACATGAGCATCAGATCAGTGGACCCTCTTTTTATTGCCAAAGCACCGTCAAATTCTTTTTCTTTAGAAGGTACTCTTTTACTTATTTTGAAATGCATTCAAAGTAGAAGATGTATGTGTATGTTGGACAAATTGAGGGGGAAAAACACTAGTTTGTTAGTTAACCAGATAATGGGAGGTAGCTTCTCACTGTCTGTGAAGAGGTTCACAAACATAGGATCAGGAAGGCTGGAATAAACCCAGGGCATTGGATTTCTATTTTTCGATAGATATGTAGGGAAGCAGATTTAGATGAATTTCCTTAGTGTTTAACATTACAATGAAGAAGCAGACTTGGCAGCAGCCATCCTATTCAGCAGTTAAGTAACCTCACTGGTAACGGGACCGATTGGCAGACATTAGTGGCTTCTGACTTCTGTTAAAAACAGCGCCTCTCTCCTGTGGCCTTCCTGCTGAAATGCACAAGTCATGAGGAAATGTTCTCCCAAATTAAGGGACACTCTACGGACGAAGTAACTGGTCTGTACTCTTCAAAACTATCAAGGTGTCTTAGTTTGGGTTGGTGTAACAAATATACCATAAGCTGTGCCTTAAATAACATGTGTTTATTTTTCTAGTTCTCTAAGTTGGGAAATCTAAGATCAAGCTGCTGGCAGATCCAGTGCCTGGTAGGGGCCACTTCCTGACTTGTAGGTGGCCATCTTCTTGCTATGTCTTTGCATGGGAGGCAGGGAAGGAGAGTGGGGAAAAAGCCCAGGGAGGGGGGATATAAGAATGGAAATGGAGGTGTTGTGAGAGCCCCACCATCATGGCCTAATTACCTTCCAGAGTCATATCTCCTAAAACCAGCACACTGGGGGTTAAGTTTTCAGCGTATGAATTTTGAGAGGATATAAACATTCATTCATTAGCACAAGGTCATAAAAGACAAGGCAAAATTAAGGAAAGGAGTCAGACTGACAGACCAAAGAGTTATGAAAACTAAAATGTGTGGGCTGAAATAGATCCCAGACCTACCTACCTTAAAGGGCATTTTTGAGGCAGTTAAATGAGACTGGAATAGGGTTCCTGGGTAGATGGTAATATAGGATGACTACTAACTTCCTGATCTTGGTGCCTGCTAACGTGAAGAGAACATCCTTGTGTTTTGGAACACAAACTGAGATATTTAGGGGTGGGGTATCACATACCTGTTCTCCACCACGTGAAAAACAGCAGAAACTGGGAAATCTGGGAGAGGGGTGTTAGGTAGAACTTGACCTAGGTGGTGCCATTTTGCATCTTATCCAACATCTTAGAACAAGGCCCCCCTATCCCTAAGCCCCTGACCCTCCTAATCCCTAAACCCTGGACCCACCTAAGAAAGGCCCCTTCCCTGACAACTCCCTAGTAACACCCTAATCTTTTTTCCCTTAGTCCTCTATCTCTACCCCCAGTCTGTGTGTAGAATACGGGTCCCAGACTCTATTGGGGCCCTCTCCGCAGGTTTCTCCCAAATAACCTGTGTTACTATTAAAGTGCCGCCCTCCTCTCTATTTCCTTCATTTCCCCTTTTTCCTTACAGGGGATAACAGGAACTCCATGTAGTAGTGCTGTAACTTCTGTATATATTTGAAATTATTTTACAAAAACAAGAACCAAATAAAAAGAAATACTTTTGGGGCTGGAGCGGTGGCTCAGAAATTAGGGCGTTTGCCTGGCATGCACAAGTATGTGGGTTCAAACTCCAGCACCACGTACACAACAAAGTCTTTGAGCAACGAAAGCCTAAAAAAACTAAATAAAAATTGATCCTCTTTGTCTCTCTCACTGTCCCCTCTTTCTTTAAAAAGAAAAGAAAAGAAAAGAAATACTTTCTTGGGATATTCACTAGAGTGACAGAGGATAATTACACCATTGTCGTCTTCCTGTTACCAGCAGTTAAAGGTCCTGTAGCTCTGTTAACGTAACTTACTTTACCAGTAAGAGTATGCCAGTGTTCTACCAAGCTGATAAGCTGCCCTGTATACTCTGCAAGTGTAAAATTTCTTAGGAACCTTACGGCCAGTTTGATTTTTAGCAGGGTTTTCCTGCGATGTAACAGATGCAGAGCAAATGGCTGATTGCTGGTTCATCCACTAGGCAGATGTGATGAGCGGATCTTGGGCGCCAAGTCCCGCATTTCTGTCAAAATGGGACAAACCATGATAACAAATGCACAAGGAAAAAGTTGTTTTGTTCATCTTATGAAACATTCTGTTATTGGACCTGTAATCTATGAGAAATTTTAGGGATATAAATATGTACTTGTTATTTCAGGAGTGAATTTGCTATGATTTAAGCTAAAACATAAAACTATCAAATGTAATATAAAGATAAAAATATTTTGGTATATAAGGAATGATGTCACTGATGGCCATAGAGGCTGAGAAAAGAATACAAACCTTCTGGTAAATCCTTAGGAGATGAAAGCAGAGAAAACAGAATATCAACTGTATTTATTGTTGGCCAGGAGAAATGGACTACTGGAGAAAATCTGAGTGTCTGCAGCAGTGCCTTCCTGTTAGGGACAACACAAATCAGTTTTTTTTTTTTTAAAGAAAGAGGGAGAGTGAAGGGACAACACAAATCTGTAAGTAAGGTTTTTAGGAGGTGGCAAGTCACAGTCGCAGTGCGTGGGGATTTAGGAGAGGAAAGACTTGGCCACGCTTGGGAGTGCCCTGCAGCCTTCCCTGGTAAGGTATGTGTTCTGAGGTGCTGAACTATCAGCTTAGGTAGTAGGATTTTTGCAGGTGACATCTGTGGTAGTGAAATGCACGTACATGGAAAGCAGAAGAGATGCTAATAGGAGCTGGCTGAAATGCAGAGGATAACCTGGAGGAGGCCTTAATGGAAGAATCAATTAAATAAGCAAAAGTCAGTTTTTTATTTGCTTTTATAGTGCTGGGCATGGAACCTAGGGCCGTGCACATGCTAGGCATGTGCTGTACCACTGAATGCCACCGACACCCCTAGAAAGTAAGTAAGTGTGCTTAAAATAGGGAAAAGTAACTTGGGACTAATCTGTATGGGAAGAGTACATGGTGCCATGAGAACTACCAGTGACACAGCTAGCACTGGTGAAGGGACATCTGAGCAGGGCCATTGGAAGCGCTCAGTGCGTGCGTGCGTCACGGCCTCCTGTAGATGTGTGTCGTGCAGGAGGAAGTGGGGACCCAAAGGACGCGCAGTGCTGGGCTTCAGCAAGGCCCTCTCCCTGCACCCATCCACCTGGAGCTGTTCACGAAGCTGCTGTAATTTACGCATGATCTGCAGAGAATGACCTTGTCACACCAATCCAAAGGAAAGCACTTCCGTAATTAAACTGCGGGCAAAGTGATGCAGGGTGTTCTTCTTAACCCATAGAACTAGCATTAAAGTTGTTACTGATCCATTAACGAGGCGATAATTAAACAGGAATTAGACAACCTGGCTGATTGCAGAGCAGTATCTAAAGTTTGTTGTTGTTGTTTCCGGTTCATCGTTTGAGATATCTTTAATTACACTTATGACACATGCATATTAATGTAATCCTTTTTGACAGGTTTACAATCTTCACTGTCATTGTCTCTGATTCCTTGTGATACTTTTGTCATTATTACACATATTTTGGGGAGAGAAATAGGACTGTTTCCAAGGCATTAGTGATAAGAATAAACTTATGGGAAATGGTTGTGTGTCTTTGTTTTCATAAAAGTCATCTCACTTCCTTCTAGAAGATCACAAGAGGTATAATAATTATATATTAGGATAATATTTTAGTAAATAGAAGAGCAGGATAAATAAAAATCTACTCTTTTGTGTTATATTAAGATATAAGACTGTGTTGTAGTTCATATTGAAATGTTCAGAACCACTAATGATTAAAAATAGCACAAAAGGGGCTGGAGAGGTAGCTTAGCAGTTAGGACGCTTGCCTGGCAAGCATGAGGATGCGAGTTCAAACCCCAGCACCACGTACACAATGAAGTGTCTGAGGAATGAAAAGTCACATGAAAAAAAAAAACTAAATAAAGATTGCTTCTCTCTTTCTCTCTCTCTCTGTCCCCTCTTTCTTAAAAAAAAAAAAAACACAAAAATGTTTTGTCATGCTTTACCTATGAAATAAATGTTGAAGCAAGTCACAGCATAGTCAATAGATTTATTAAATCATAGGAAAATTATGTATTTCTTATTATCTTAATTTGTGTTTCACATATCTAGTAGTAGTTTATATAGAATTCAGTAGACTGTAGGAACATTAGATGGTGTTACTGTATATATACTGCATTGTATATAGGTTCCTTTGCTAATAGGCCTGTGGTTACGCCTCATCTATTTGGTAAGCGGTTGAATATTGTCCTCCATTAGCAGTAGTTGAGATAAGAATCCATGAATATCCCTTTCTCTGTCAGGGGCACATGCTAACTCTGTGTCTTAGTGCTTATGTGACTTCTGATACTTTTGCTCTGAGTGTGAATTTAATCGAAGTACTCTGAGAAATATTGCCAGATCGCTCCTACTGTATTGCCCTTCAATTTCTTCATGTGTCAAACAGTGGAGGAGAGGGTCAAGTTGGAGTATATTACTTTGAGGACCCTTTTTTGCCTAAGAGCCAAATCTGAAAGCTGCAGCTTTCCCGTTTTTTTTAAATCATTTTTAAGATGTACTAAATGAAAAACTATTAGAAGGGTAGGGATTAGTGATTCCTTTCTGAAAAAATCATTATAGCTTGATCAACAAATCTGTTTCTTATAAAAGCAAGATACATGGTTCCAGTCTTTCTAAAATAGTGGAAGACCTGTATTTTCATCTTAAATTGAACTCTGCTCAATGGTGATCTCCTTAACATTTGATGACCAAAAAAAGATAGAATTTGCCTGTGACAAAAAAGAAGGCTTTTGGTGAATCAAAAATACTTCTTATAGTCCGTATCTTCCCAAAGTTTTATTATTTTTGGAAAAAAAAAATCTGGCAAGTACTTTGTTTTGTACGTTTTACATTCCTAATGTTGAATAAAATTTTAGAATGCTGAGCAGGTGCCTACTGTAATAGAAGCTGTAATATTTTTACTGTGTCATGAGGCCTCTCTGAGGAAATGCTCTTTTTGTTTTTTAGGTAAAGGATGTAAGTAATCGCTCTCAAATGTCAAATTAATTTAGGGAGTGTACTTTCTTTTTCCCTTATGATGACGTAGATAGGAAAATCGAATGTTCCAAACAACCCTCGGAAAATTCCGCATCAGCATCACGTATACCAGAAACACAGTCAGCTGCCCCTAATGGAGCCCAGGATTACAGGGGGTTGTTCAGTGTGGAAAAATGCCTTCTTGAAATTGGAAAGAAATCATGTTTTTGAATTGTTTTAAATGTTATAAATATTCCTGCTTTGAGTACTTTGCCACCCTGGGGAAAGTTCAGAAAACAGGGCGCTGGAGATGAATTTCATGAATCCCATTCACCAGAGCTTTGCTGGGATTCACACCAGCCTGGAGTCTTAGATGACCACAGAGTGGCGAGGCTGATGTCCTCCACTGGGGCCGCCTGCTGAGCCCTGGTCCTGGAGCCTGGGCCCCCAAGTGCTCATCCTTGCCCCTGTCCCTTCCCCTGGGCCTATGGTTTTGTAAGTCACCGACTTCATATTCACAACTGGAGCTGGGGTAGGATCTCTGTGGGAGACGGGTGTACCATGGTGGTCCCTGAGGCGACCTGGTGGCCGGGTTGGGGTGGAGGAGGAGAGAGCTGCTCAGGGCCATCGAGTGCCTCCCCAGCCCTCTGTTAGCTCCTGAACCTGTGTCTTCTACCCTTCTGAACAGGCCCTTCACTTCCTCTCCGCCCTTGCCACTGTGCCATCTGTATGGCCTCCCTTGTGACCGGCAGACTGCCCTGTATCACGCTTTTCTGGAATGTTCCACCGCTTCCTTGCCTTAACCAACACTGCCTGCACCTAGAGAAGAGCAGTGGGTCCTTTTCTTTCTGGTGCTATTCTGGACCTTGGTTCCTGGCCCTCCCACGCCCGCCTCATCACCTCACCACCTCTTGCCTCCTTCGGGTGCCACCCGTGCATCCCTCTCCCTGCAGCTGAAGACTGGCCACTGGGGCAGGTCGGCCTCTGCCTCCGCATCCTGTTTTCTCTCCTGTAGTTAGCTATGCATGCCCTGGCTTCCTCGCCCCTTCTCAGTCCCCAGCTGAGGTGAGCCAGCCTCCCTTCTCTAAGGCCACATACCTGGGCACATGCCAAGGGCAGGGTCCTGTGGTGTGTGTGCTGCCCAGTGCCAGCTACAGGCCCTTCCTCCTCTCTCTTGCCTTTCCTCAGTGGCTCATGCCTTCACGCTGTGGTCACACCTCCCACTTTCCCACATGTCCCTCTCCTGCACGCTGCCAGAGCTCTGGACCTGATCACCATCTTTTTAATTTTTGTTTCATCTAATTCATTCTCCAAACTATAGCTAGAATGATTTTTCAGAAATATCAAGTGGAGGGCTGGGTGTAGCTGTGTGGTAGGGCACTGGGCTAGCATGCGTGAGGCCCTGGCGCCATCCACCGCACCTGTGTGTGTGTGTGTGCGCATGTGTGCAAACTGGATAGCTCGCACGCCAGTTGGGACCTTCGGTCTCCCACTGCTCTCCACACTCCTCAGGACCACACTCCCCTGTGGTCTTCTGGTTTCCAGGCACAATGGTTTCAAATTAGCTAATGCTCTTCTCATGATATTCCTTCTGGAATATTCCTACCCACTCCCTACTAGCAGAACACCTAACCAAGTTCCTCCCACCCTCTGGTCTTAGGTAAATGGTCACTCTTCAGAGAGGCTTTCCTTCTGGCTGGGAAGTAAAGAATACCGAGAACCAGGACCGAGAATATAAGAATTGCTGAAGATTGGTGACTTTCCAGAATGTGCTTTTAGTGGCCAGACTGTGGAAGGTTGTGGGGAAAGAAGATAGGTACCAAGCTTGTTCTAGAACCCGGTAGAGAACAGGAGAGACCTAGGTGGGAAGTTAGGGATAGGGCAGCAAGGACATGGTGCAGACTGAAAGTGGGACAGTTCATTAAAAGGGACACGTCCAGAAGCAGAGGAGGCATGAGATGCGGGAAAGAGCGTGACTGACAACCGAGAAAAGACAGGAGTCAGGTCTGACTTCAAATTCCCTTAAGAAAGACAGGGCCATCCGCTGGGTGTGGCTCGGTTTAAGTATTATAATTCATGTAAATCTGGACACCTACGTTCTAGGCCTGTTGAAACTGATGGTGGAACATAGCCTATTTAGGTTTTTGCCTCTAGATACAGGTGTTGTGTCTTTAGAGTCTTCATGCAGTTGAGAATATTCTAGTGTCTCACTGAGCTGGGACACTTCAGGAATGTTGTGTGCCTTGAAGGGAGTCAGACTTTACTTGAGCCCCAGGGTGTATGTCACTTCTCGCTTCACTTTTGGTCCTTTTTTCTTTTTCTTTTTATTTTCTTTTCTTTCTTTCAATAGAGGACAGTGAGAGAGAGACAGAGAGAATCCATTTTTATTGAGTTTTTCACATGGTTTTCGTTGCTCTGACACTTAGTCGTGTACGTGGGTGCTGGGGTTTGAACCCGTGTACTAGTGCATGCCAGCCAAGCACTGTAACTGCCGAGCCACCACTCCAGCCCCTCTGATTTTCTTTTTATCTTCACATTGAATTTGATTTCATTGTGAGATTCTATTGTCAAACAAAAGATCTTAAAATGTTCACGCCCCAAATCAGGTGCTTGAGCAAAACAAAAGAAATCACCCTATCAGGACTTAGCTGTCAGAATTCATTTTGGTAGGGGCTGGAGCAGTGGCTCGGTGGTTACAGCGCTTGCCCGGCATGTGTGAGTACACGGGTTCAAACCCCAGCACCCACGGACACAACTAAGTGTCCGTTTTCACATGGCGACGAAAGCCATGTGAAAAATCAATAAAAATTGATTCTCTCTCTCTCTCTCTCTCTGTACTTCTCTCTTAAAAAAAAAGAAGAAGAAGAAGAAGAAGAATTCATTTAGGCAGAAGAACTTCGTAGCTACAGAGCCACACAGTTTTCGACGAAGCAGAGATCTTGAGAATTGGTGGTTCAGGTCCCTCTTCCTTAGAAGAGGAAGAGACGTTGTTGGAACACATGTAAAGTTGGGTGTGGTACAACCAGAGAAGCTGAAGTGAGCGTTGCCCTGTCAGCCAGAATGCGGTTGTGAGGAAACCGCGCAGCCGTGTATCGCATGCTCATCACGTGTTGCAGAGGGCACTACCTCACACTGTCACTTTAAAGTGAGTTTTAAATATATATGATACTTTAAAAAAGAGAGAGAAGGGCAGTGAGAGAGAGAAACAAAGAATTTTATTTGGTTATTCACGTGACTTTTGTTGCTCCGGTTCTTCCTTGTGTGCGTGGTACTGGATTTCAAACCCACAAAGTGCCATAACCGATGAGCCACCACTCCAGCCCCTATGTATGATACTTTTCTCCAGGACAAAATATAAAAGTATTAGTGGATTTATGGTGAAAAGCAAGACTCTCTTCCATCCCTGTTCCTTAGCCACTCTGTTCCGCATATGCATTTATTTAGAGATTTTTCTACCCATGGGGATAAAAGACCCACATGTGACCTGGGTGCAGTGGCACACACCTGTAATCCCGGTGGCTTAGGAAGCTGGGGCAAGAGAATCACAAGTTCAACGTGAGGCTGGGTAACTTAGCAAGACCCTGTCTCAGAATTAAAGTATTAAAATGACTGGAGAATTAGCTTAGTGGGAAGTGGCCCTGGATTCAGTTCCCAGAATCAAACCAATCAACCAATAAAAGCAAGCACCCAGCACATGCGCATTGTCACTTTTCCCCTTAACAATCGGTAGCCTGTTGTATGCGTCATTCTGTACTGTCTTACTGGTAGTTTTGTATCCATACCTATAGAGATGCCTCATTTTTAAAGAAAGGGTCCCATAAGTTCTTACATACCACAGAATATGTACTTACATCATACAGTTTGAGGAAACCTTGGCTGGGGATAAAATTGGGGACATCATTTCCTCTTGTCCGTACTTGGACCACATTGTTCTGTAGTTTTCTGTGTCAGTGTCACTCTTGGGGAATTAGGCTGACCTGATTTTTTTACTTTCTTGTGATTTTTAATTTTTGCCTAAATACTCACATAATTTTTTCTTTAGTGCTAAAGTCTACAAATGTCATCAGTCCATAAATTCAGGGTTTTATTCATTCTGAGGAGTCTTATGTACTCATCGCATGCCTTTTTGAGGAAGGTAGTTGTGTGCTCTGTGTCCCTTTCCTGCACTCCTTATTTTATTGTCTTTGCTATACATTGCCTTTATATGTTTGGTCCCATCAATTTTTGTTTTATATGATTTTTCCATGTCCTGGTATTTCTTTTTAGTAACATTCTATTTTTAGTTGCCTCTTAATGTGGCTTTCATCTCTATAATGTTATTTTTTCTTCATTTTTTTTCAGAGTCCTACCAGCTTGATTTTCATTTCCTTCTGTTGTTGTATAATCTCTTCTTTGAACCTTTGTTTTTCTTCATTGAGCTTTTTTCCCCCCTTGTTTTAAAGAAGGGTCACATTTCCTATGGTTGCCTTTGAGACTTTGGAGAATTATTTATCTGAACTCTTCCTGTGTTTCTTTGAGTTGTTCTTCTTGTATTATATGCTCTTGATTTACCTTTTTTTCTTTATCACTTTTTCCCAAAATTGTATGTGGAGATGCAACATTGGTTGTTTTGTGGTTGTGGTTTGTGCTATGGTGGAGAAAGCTGGCTGTGAGCTGGGGTGGGGTGCAGCTTCTCCTTGGGCCTATCACCCCTCATCAACACTGTTTTTTGTTTTCTTTGTCCCTGGCCTCATTTCCCATTAGCTGTTGACATTGGAAGGGTAGGGTGTATTTTTAAGTGAGCGTCTCAGTAACAGTAATGACACGCCACCTCCACTCTACACTTGCTTCTCCAGTCATTCTTGCCTAGAGGACTGGGTATGAGCAGGATGGATGGCACAGTCCTACGAACCCTCTCATTCAGCCTGGACCCATCTTTCCATGACATTTAACTGGGTTCAAAGAGATGGTCTCTGCCTCCCCTGTGGCTTATCCCAGATTCACCCATTCAATGTCACATCAGTGGAACCACTGCATCTCCTGATCGTGTATCTTGGAGATCTGATTATGATATCATTCTTGCTTCAGTGATATAATGAATACAAAGTGTACTCATTATCAGGTATACAAGGAAATGTGTTTTGAAGTTTTTTGATCACATGTACTCTTTCTTATAAGTCCTCTACTGTTAGTGGGGTAGGGGAAGAAGAATTTATGTGTAAATTTTTCCTGCCTCTTGGTACAAACATCCTCTTTCAGGTAACATAGTACGTCAGGCCTTTTCCCCATCCCCAGGTTCCGTCAGTGTGCGGCCTGGGTGCACGGTGGTTGGAGCTGATGGTGGTGGGGAGGAGAGCTCAGGCTCAGCACTGAGTTGGCCCATGTTAGTGAGGAGGGGTGTGCTCACTGGGCCTTGAAGAGGCAGGCCTCTGCTGCGTCAGTTCCTGCTCCTGGCCTGTGTCATGGGTTCACCTATATCATGTGGTCTTCATCCTGTCCCAGACCTTCCTTTGTTTTCTCACTAAGACATGGAAACCTCCAGGATTCCAGGAATGATGTACTGGGTGCTCCATCCAGCTTCTTCCTCCATAGCGCTGTGCAACCCCCCCCCCCCCGCTGTCTCAGCAATGCTGTGGTGCCTCGGCCACCCCTGGACAGCGCCCTCAAACCTGGGTGTTTGCAGGGTTTCTGAGACTTATCAAACTGTTCTCGCTAGTCTTTCTCCACGGCCACCCTCCTACCTGTTCCCAAGGGTGCAGGAGAATGTGGTGAGGACTCTGATACCGGATTTTAAAGAGTATCATTTAAGAGAAGCAATAGTGGGGGAGTCTTTAGGAATGGTATATCATGGGTCTGCTCTACATTTATTTGAAACTTGAATGAATGTTAAGTATCACTTTGTTAAGTTGTTTACTGTAGACTTCACAATGTTAGGGCATAATCATCAGTGAGTGAAAAGAAAGAACTTTTAGTACTTGTTATTTTAAATTATCTTTGATTTTTTTTTCTTTTCAATTGCTTTTTTATAGAAATTAATTTTTTTTTCTCGGGGGCGGGGGGCGGAAGGAGGCTGGAGCAGTGGCTCGGCAGTTACAGTGCTTGCCTGGCATGCACAAGTACACAGGTTCAAACCTCAGCACCACGTACCCAACTAAGTGTCAGAGCAACGAAAGTCAAGTAAATAACTAAATAAAATTAATTCTCTCACTGTCCTTCTCTCTTAAAAAAAAAAAAAAGAGTATATCTCTGGTGGGCTGGAGCAGTGGCTTGGCGTTTACAGCACTTGCCTGGCATGCGCCAGGATGTGGGTTCAAATCCCAGCACCACGTACACAGCAAAGTCTCAGAGCAACTAAAACCACATGAAAAACTAAATAAAAATTGATTCTATCTTTCTCTCTCTCTTGAAAAAAAGAAAAAGTATTTCTGCTTTAAAACCTGATGTGTCTTTTTGTTTTTTCATCTTCATAAATGAGGACTTGAGGGAATTAGTCTCTTATTGAGAAAAGTATGATAGAACTTTGCAAAATTTGAGTGATCCTTGGATATTCAACACCAACAAATTTTACCTAATTAAAGTCTGTTTAATTAAAATAACACTGCATAGTCCTTCATTAAAATTACCACAGAAAGAGTTCTTCCTGGTCCTTGGAGAGGACATCATATGCAGGCCCTGTTGCGGGGGTTGCAGAATGTCCCTGGAATATATATGCATTTCCTGTCTAATTGCGGGAGATGTGGCGTGTCCAGGTAGGCTCCGAGTTAGCTGGCTGTTTGCTCCTTACTGGAGATCGCTTGAAGCCTCCGTACCCAGAGGCAGCTGTTCATAGGTCCTTCACCTCTCCCCAGAGATGGCGAGGGAGACTCTGTTGTCGGACCCTGTCTTTCATGGCTGGAGCAGTAAACATGACAGGCTGTTGGGGAGCCATCTGTTAAAGTGGCTGTGCTTTGTACGCAGCAGTGAACTTGAGATCCGTTTTCTGTCTTCCTTCGAGGTAACAGTCTTATTTGGTGTCACAACAGGTGGAAGTTGATGGGTCGAAACTGAATGTGACCAGTGCGTGGAACCTGGCTTCACCGTTATTGTCTGTCACCGTTGACGGCACTCAGAGGACTGTGCAGGTAATGTTGATGGTCGGCTTAGAAGCCTTGCTTGCTACATCCTTCTTAGCACCTGTGTGGCCAGTGCTCACGCAGTTAGGGAAAGCTGTGTTTTATTCATCTTACACTTCATATACTTGAATTTTTTTTCCTTATTTTAGAGGATCTTGTTATATCTTAATCTGAGAAATTAATATTTTATTTTTTTCGGACAATCTCAGAAGGTTATTGTTATATTTTGTTAAATAGAGAATCTGTGGTTTTCTTTGCCATGTGGGTTTTAATTGTAAAATGTGACTGACATGCATTATTATCTTCTTTATTTATGCAATTGAAATGTTGTGGTATTGGTTAGCAGAAAAATTATCTTTATAGGGTGACCTCCTATAGCACATGACTTTTTTAAAAATTAGTAATCTTAATTTGTTAACCTTTCTTTTCCCCCAAATGTAAAACTTTTGCGCTGAGGAGATGCCTTGAAACCCAGAGTTGATAGATTGTTCTTTATAGTCAGTGACCTCTGTTTCAAAGTGGAACATGATGGAAAGAGATTCTGCCAAAGTCTCCCAAACACATGGAAAATGTGTATCATGTTTGAATAAAAATCACAAATCCTATAGCATTGAATGCTCTCTAACTCGATTTTACACAGAAAACTAACATTTAAGGCTTAAAAGGGCTGGAGTGGTGCCTCAGTGGTTACAATGCAAGGACCCAGGTTCAAACCCCAGCACCACATACACAATTAAGTGTCAGAGAAACAAAAACCAGGTGAGAAAATAAATAAAATTGATTCTTTGTCTCTCTCATTCTCCCTCTTTCTGTTAAAAAAAAAAAAAAGCCTTAGTGAAATGAGGAGAGTGGAAGGTTAGCACTGTACCTGCTTCACGTCCACCTCTAGTGGACACCACGGGTGAGATTCAGTTCTCAGTAGACGGGTGATGACGAGCCAATTTCCAAGCCGGTCCAGTTGGCCTGTACCCTCCGTGGCTTCGAGAAGCCTTCAGCTCTCGCTACTGAGTCTTACCTGTATTTTGATTTTAGTTTGTGACCTGTGCCAGTATAGTACTTTTTCCTCATCTTTTCTTCATACTCTCCCCATCTTATTTCATTTTCTAACTTTATGATGCTGTAAATGTAAATGATGAGATGAAGCTCTTTGAGTGTTTGGAAAGAAATATCACTACATAACTTCATACCACTTTGGTCCATTTATTATTATGGTTCAAAACTATGTTTTTGTCTGTGTTCAACAGAATGTTTTCTGCGCTGAATGTTCTGGTTTAGCAGCCATGTGTCTGGGCGCCTAGTGGGGCCACCGTGTGTCTGGGCATGTAGCAGGGCCTCCATGTGTGTGGGATGGATATTACCTCAGGTAGTTTTCAAGTGTTTTACCAAGTAACTGCTGGATATTTGTGCATACATACAAAATTTTAATTATTAAATTTTTAGATATATGAAATTATATATTGCATCAATATAAAAGCTAAAGAATAATAAATAGTACGGAAACCTGTTGCATAAAACATGTAGAAACCATCCGAATAAAACGAGCCATATTCCCAGTGCTGTTGGCGGTGAGGGGGCCTCCGTGGTCAGATCCCGCTTCCTTAACCCTAACGGGAGCTGCCGCTGTGGTTCAGGGCTTCTCATTCGCAGAACTGCGTGTGGTGGCTTGTTCAGCTGCTGATAGTTCTCAGCTCTGTACGTTTGGCTCCACGCCGTCTTCCTCAGTTGCCTGACCCTCCAGCACTGAGCTCACGTGTGAGATTGGTCTCTGGGTAGCTCTGGTTTACTCATGTCCGTGCATTCTGTCTCTGTGACAGTCCCTGAGATGGTTGACTTGGGAGAGGTTTATTGGGGCTCACAGTTTTCGATGCTCCAGTCCCTGATCCGGCTTTGGGCCTCTAGGGCCGTGACGCTGGTGGCATTCACAGGAAGCACAGGGTAGAGCCTCTGCTAAACTCAGCTGTGCAGAGAAGAGACCAGGGTCCCTCAGTCCCCTCAGGACACATCCCCACTGACCCTCCAGGCTCCACTTCCAAGGTCCTACCTGCTCCTAGTAGCACCACCCTGGGGGCCAAGCCTTTAACACACGGACTTCTGAGGACATACAGTGTCCTGATCACATTAATATGCAACAATATTTATCCTCCTCTGAACAGGCGTCTATGTGATGCTCTTCCAGACGTTCTCCCTGGCTTCCTCTTGAGCTGAGGGTTCATGCCAGCAGAACATCTTGATCTCACGCCGGCACCTGTGTGCTTCCCTGTGCAGCTGCACCAGGGCAGGTGCCCACCAGGAATGGTGCTGATGGCAATGAGCCAGCCTGGCTGGGCCTCACTTGTCAGCCTCTGTTCTACGTGCCTTGTGCTTACTGGCTGGTCCTGCATCAGCCTGGTACGGTGTACGCTAGTGGAATCCTGCGTTTTGCATGTAGGGAAATAGAGGCACGTAGAGGTTAGGTTGCTTGCCCAAGGCAGTCTCCGAGTAAATGGAAGAGCTAGATTTAAGTCCAGGAATTAATACTTTTCCTTCATATCCAAGTGAACTCCTAGTATTCCCTTACTACTAAAGTTCTTCCTGATTAAGGAGCTTAAATGGTATCTTTTTTTCATTTTAATATTTATTCCCAGGTAATTAATGATGATTCTTTTAGAAATATATTTATTAGGAGCCCTATTTTCTCTTCTGTAAAATGAAACTGAATCATTTGCTTATTGATTGTTAAAAACTCTTTGTATGTAATGGACCCTGATCCTTTGTTATGTATGTTCCAGATAACTTCTGCCAGTTCATGATTTGTGTTTTTACTGTCTTTGGTAATCTAAATGAAGTGGGTTTTTTTGTTTTTTGTTTTTTGTTTTTTTAAAGAGAGAAGGAAAGTAAGAGAGAGAAGGAGAGACAGAGAGAATCAATTTCTATTGAGTTTTTCACATGGCTTTTGTTGCTCCAACACTTAGTTGTGTACGTGGTGCTGGGGTTTGAACCTATGTACTTGCGCATGCCAAGCAAGTGCTGTAACCGCCCAGCCACCACTCCAGCGCCCCCAGATAAAGTTTTAAAGCAGAGATTTAATGTCTGAGATTTCATTCTTTCTCTTTATGCGTTGGGCATTTTATATTTGTTTAAACAATCTATTTCTACTCCCACATTTATGAAAATATTTTCCTACATATGCTTCCAAATCTTATTTAAGTTGTCCTTTTCATACTGAAATCCTGAATCCCTGTGGGATTGATTTTTGTGTATGGTGTGAGTGAGAGATATCATCACTTCTTAAAATATGATGGGCAGTTGTGCCAGCGCTGCCTGCTGGAGAGTCACGTTTTATCCCCTTACTAGTTGGCCCCACTTCATCTTCCCAGCCCCAGACTCTTATTGTGCTGTGATGTACTTCTCAATTAACCGTCAGCAAAAAGAGGACTCTTTTCCTTAGCGTGAAACTCTGGTCACTATATTTACTGGCGTGAATTCTCAGCCGATTGTTGTTTTTTACGTTTCATTTAACTTTATGGAACCCATAGCCACTTAAAATGGTAAGAGGTATGTGTGCGTGCGTGTGCGTGCGCGTGCGTGCATGCAAGCAGGCCAAGGGCATGAGATGGAGTTTGAGACACACCTTAGGAAAGCAGGTCTGTGATGCAGGTATGGATAGGGAGCACTGGGGACAGGATGAGAGTCAAGATGGGGAGAGGCTGGAGGAACCAGGAGGGAAGGGAGGCTGAAGTCTCCTCTGGCGGCAGGGTCCACCCGCACTGTGCTGTGGGCGGGGAGCCCACCTTCCCGACGCAGGAGAGCCTGCAGGGAAGGGTTCTTTGAAGCTGCCCTGTGGATACCAAGCAGATGCCTGTGGAGTCCGATGAAGGAGGCGTCGGTGCGTGGCGCTGTGCGTGGTGCCTGCACAGAAATGCGGGGGATCCTCTCCGGCAGGCGCCGTCTGCTTGCATTTCCTGTCTCTCAGCCGCCTTACTTGTCACTATCAGCTCTTTACTCTTCAAGGCGAGGTTTTTTTTTTTTTTGTTTTTTTTTTGTTTTTTTTTTTAAGCTAGAGTGACAGAGAGAGACAGACAGACAGAATCAATGAATCAATTCCATTTAGTTTTTCATGTGCCCTTTGTTGCTCTGACAGGTTGTTGTGTGCATGGTGCTGGGGTTTGAACCCGTGTACTTGCACATGCCAGGCAAACACCGTAACCACTAGGCTACTGCTCCAGCCCCTCAAGGCAAGTTTTTAAAAACAAATCCCACAGTCATTTTGTACAAACCAAGCCACCAACCACCTACCAATCTCTAAAGGCAGGAGGAAAATCGGAATTCTGTGCCAGCTGAGAGTACTTCCACTATTCTTTTGTTAGGTCTTCTCTCTCCAATACTGTCTTATACCCTTTACAAGATTTTTTAAAATTGCTGTAAAATGGGCTGGGCGCAGTGGCTCACGCCTGTAAGCTCAGGGACTCGGGAGGCTGAGGCAGGAGGGTGGCATGTTCAAAGCCAGCCTCGGCAACTTAGGCCCTAAGCAACCTGGCGAGACCCTGTCTCAAAATAAAAAACAAATGAAAAGGGCTGGGGATGTGTCTCAGTGCTCCGGTGCCCCTGGGTTCAATCCCTGATACCAAAAATTAAATAAAATAAACACTAACCTTCTTAGCTGTTTTACCAATTTTAATTCCTATTCTTCCCACATGTGCAGATTTCGTATTTTATTGGATAGCGAGGCTGCTGGCGTTCTGCAAGTGCAGAGTCACTGTGGTTGCTGTGAGAGCAAAGAATAACCAGAGGGCTCTGAGGACCGGCGCACAGGCTCCTGCTCACCACGCAGTCCTGTGCCTGCGTGTGCCCTGGGTGGCACCTGTGCCTGTTGAGCCCCTCAGTAGCACCCTGCTAGCTGGCTGTGGGTAGGCCCAGGCCTGCGCTCTTCTCCTGGGCTGCTCAGCCCCACAGTGGCACCCTGCTAGCTGGCTGTGGGTAGGCCCAGGCCTGCCCTCTTCTCCTGGGCTGCTCAGCCCCACAGTGGCACCCTGCTAGCTGGCTGTGGGTAGGCCTAGGCCTGCGCTCTTCTCCTGGGCTGCTCAGCCCCACAGTGGCATCCTGCTAGCTGGCTGTGGGTAGGCCCAGGCCTGCCCTCTTCTCCTGGGCTGCTCAGCCCCACAGTGGCATCCTGCTAGCTGGCTGTGGGTAGGCCC